>JANHZT010005943.1:18063-33182 GCA_032468215.1 Stegonotus admiraltiensis | reverse complement strand
GGCTGTTCACCGCCCTGGGTCCTTCGGGAGAAGGGCGGTATACAAATAAAATTAATTCTAATTCTAATTCTAATTGTGCAGTGATCTGGAAGGCAAGATACTTAAGTAGTCCTCAATTTATTGAGCCCAAAGTTTCTGTTGCTAAGAGTGGTTAAGTGAGTTTTGTCCCATTTTTTTGACCTTTCTTGGCACAGTTGTTAAGTAAATTACTGCAGTTGCTAAATTAGTATGGTTGTTAAATGAATCTGGCTTCCCCTTTGACTTTGCTTGCAAAAAGTTGCAAAAGGTTGGTCATATGACTCTGGGACACTGGAACCATCCTAAATATGAGCCAGTTGCCAAGCAGCCGAATGTTGATTACATGACCATGAAGGGGTGAGTGTGTGTGTGTGTGTGTGTGTGTGCTGCAACAGTAAGTCTGAAAAATGGTCAGTGGCTTTTTCAGTGCCACTGTAACTTTGAACAGTCACTAAATGAATATTTGTAAGTGAAGGACTTCTGTTGCTATTTATCTTTTTTTTTTGACTTGCTAGTTTATGTTCATCAAAGCATCTATCTTTTGGGCCAAGTAAGGTAGCAGCAATTGCCCATCAAGCTACCAGTGTTTCTTTAGTGTCCCTTTTGTATGTATACCAGTAGCTCATATACATGACAGTTATAGTTTACTATATGGAATGCACAAAATCTTAAATAATCGTATTTCTGTTTGTAGCTTAATCTCATGTATTTATTGATAGAGCGTAACATTTACTATATTTTCCTGTTTCTTTGACAAGAACGGGTTCAGAAGAGAAATTATTTGTTTGTTTGTTTGTTTGTTTATGCTTGCTACACTATGTTCTTATGAGTTAGCAACACTGATTGACTATCTGATCAGGCTAAGGCTAAGTAGCATTAGAGCCTAGTACTTAGTTGAAAGTACTTAGTTGAAAGACTGTCAGAGGATCCCAGAACTCTACACTAGGTTTTGAAGGTGTTTTTTTTTAAAAAAAAACTACTGTTGCTTCATAAATCCATGCAAGCATTTGAAAATTTAACTGTCACCAACATTAGGCTCTAGAAGAACATTTGCACAAGGGCCTTCTCTATTTTTAGTTCTAATGAAATAAAACCTGCAACCGAATGGAGCATTGTGATCTCTGGTGTCCAATATCAAGGTTTTGTGTATTGTATTACTTTGGTGATCTATGGGACTATGGGGTTGGGTACAGATAGAATCAGTGCCCAAGACTCTTGAATTTTGTTTTAAGAAGCAAGAGTTAGCTTTATGGCTGTCATCAGTTACGAAGCCTAAAAAAATGAAGAACATTCAAATTAGTGGGAATGAGAAGACGTCAGTATTCTGCTTTGTATACCTATCTCTTTTGGATAGGTGTTATGGCAGTGTAGTGGATCAGAAATATTGGCCCAACAACATTCTAACCTATATTGCAATTATTGTCTATAGTATTTCTCAACCTTTTTGTTCTGAAGGACACTTGAAATAATGTTTAGGTCTCAGGGTTTCCCTGCATACAAATTATTATATACCACCCAGAGTCACTCTGAGAGGGAAACGGCAGTTTCTAAATTTGACATATAAATAAAATAAATATCTACAGTAGCATTGTGTGGCATGCAAAGTCAATCACAACCTCATGCTTGAACCCCTAGCAACTTCTTAGGGATCCCAGCTGAGAAAGGCTAATCTAGTTTGTATGCAGTCCCATCCAGTTTGGTTTTTTTACGGGTTAGTATATTGGGTGAACTAGCCAATTGAGGTAAAGTAGTTAACCAAAGATTAGCATATTATGTGAACGCAGGCTGCCTGTGCTGTAATTTCCAAGATCTTACTGCCTCTAATCTTCTCCCCCCTATCTCAAGCCATTTTTATTTATTCAGGAGCGAGTTAAGGCACAATTAGAAACTCTGAAGCAGGAAAAGAATAATCTATGGAGTCAGAAGCTGACAGGCGAGAAGAAAATCCAAGAATACACGGTAGGTACCATTACATACCATGAGCAGAGAAGTAAGGCTTGAATTTCTGAATTCCTCCCCCCCCTTTCTCAAAAATTCTCCTTGTTGTGTTTTGATTCTCCCTTTCTTCAAAGTGTTCTATGGCCATTTCTTCTGTGCCTGCACTGTCTCTTATGCAACATCTCCAAGAAGTCCTCAATTGGGACCAGAATTTCCTTGCTAAGCAAGCAGTTGTTAAGTGAGTTGTGCCTGATTTTATGTCCTAGTTTGCCACAATTGTTGAGCGAATCACCGCAGTTGTTAAGTGAAACACATGATAGTTAAGAGAATCCCTCTTTCCCTATTAACCTTGCTTGTTGGAAGCTGGCTAGGAAAGTTGCAAAAATGATGATCCCATGACTCCAGGATGCTGTATAACGCAATCAGTTTTGCATTGTGTGTCCTTCAACTCCGTAATGATCCTTGTGGGGAAGGTTCACTCCTTTCTCATCCCACCTCTGGTCCTTGCAGGAAAAGGTTGAAACTGAAAGGAAGGATATCGTCACTGAATTTGAACAGCTGCATCAGTTCCTGAAAGAACAGGAGGAACGCCTGCTGACCCAGCTGGAAGAGCTAGATAAAGACCTAGAGAAGCAGAAAGACGACATGATGACCAAAATCTCAGAAGAACTTTCCCGTCTTGGTGATGTCATCACCGAGATGGAGGTGAAGTGCAAGCAACCGGCGAGTGAATTTTTGCAGGTGAGACTTTGCGATCACAAAGGTCTCTCTTTCTGGCTTGGAGGTGACCTTGCCAATGAGTCAGAGGCCCTGGCACTGGGCTCCCAAGGTTTTGGATGTCAGGTTTGTGAATTCCTGGCCCTTAGATACAGTTGCTCAAACATGAACTTGGATGTGATCCCTACTGGAACCCAGAACAAGGATTCAACTATTTATTTTTATGGGGGAAAAAATTCTGCATATTGGCGACAGTGGGGTACAGGCCATAGACAGGTAATATGGGGGCTTCTCTGCAAAGTGTTCCCCCTTCCCTTTCTACTCTGCACAGGTGCTGGCATTGGCCTTTCTGGTTGATGTGGCTGTTTGTGATGAAGCCAGATTAATTCAGTGCTGCGGGTGGGAGTATTTTCCACCCTTGCAAAGTGTTGGCCTTTCGTGGGAAGACGAAGGGGGACCTTGCTAGTTTGGTCTGTGCTCTCGTGGAACGGTGCCCTTGAACTTCTACAAGGGAGAGCTGGAGCTCTGGAGCTCCTCCCATTGCAGAATGCTATGACATCATAGCATTCTGCTGTTGGCAGATGTACTTCCAGGTCCCTCAGCCTGACCTGAAGGCTGTTGAGAAGCTGGCCTGGATGACCCCATTCCTTCAGGTTCATGTCGGGACCCATCGGGTATGGCTGCCATGCAGACCTCTAGTACGTACTGTCCTGTTAATACGGGGTCTCTCAAGGGTGATTGGGTTCTCGGGCTGCAGCCGCTGCAGTGACGGGATGGGAATTCGATGTTGCTCCTAACATTTGGTCCATGGATGAGTTGCATGCCTCCAAAGAGACACGGGAGGAGGGGGTGGGGGGGAAAGTAACTTGGGCACATAGTGAGCAAGTGGGGTTTCTTTTGTGGAGAAGAACAAGAGGGTGTTGTGCCATATGTGTGCCTGCAAAAAAGCCTGCATTTTCTGGGATCTCCTTAGGGTCTTCCTGTGGTCCACTCCGTGGCGAACATCATATGTAGCTATTCCAAGGATGTGAGGCTGGTTTATTTTAAAAATCGAGCAGCACCTCCTGCGCACTTGATCTCTTGGCACAGAATCCTTTTTTTTGTTTTGTTTTGTTTTGTTTTTTTTTAAATTATTTTGCAACCAGCTTTCTGATCACAAGCAACAAGGACAAGATTTTTAGGTAACCTGTGACGTGCAGAGAATCTCTCTGAGGCACAACGGGTGATGGTGAAGAGGCACCGTGATCCTGGGACACGGGGCATTGCGGGGGGGAGGCCTTTGGGGACCTTCCTTCTGGGCCTGGGCTTGTCAAAGCACAAGGCACAGTTGCCTCAGTTGGGCTGAAATAAGTCATGCCCTCTTCATTAGGTGTGCCTACCAGACAGCCCACTTAGAGGTCATGTGGGTGGTGAAGCAAGGTGTAGCTGGTGGGCAGGCCTTGGAGGGGGCGCAAAGCCAGCCTGCTCACTGGCAGAAAGGGTGGGCGGACAGTTCGGGGAGGAGAAGGCTGCTGAAAGAATTAGGGCAGCCCTTCTCCTCAGAGAACCAGTTACAGCACCAGGGAGAGCAACGTGGCCCGAAGGCTCCCGTGTGTAACCGGAGCATCCCCCACCTCTTGTCTTGAAGCAAACATCCGATGTTCCACCTCAGGGATCCCAGGTAAGAGCCTGAGGGTGACTGGGGGGGCAGGCTACTTCCCCCTGCCTTGTAAGCACCAGAGGCTAGAACAAAGCTCCCACCTGTCATGCCTTGGACAGCGCTCACAGAGTCCTCCTCCGCAGCCCGAGACAAGGGTGCTGAGGCATGTTCCCCATTAGCCAGCAATAGACTGCAGGGGTAGAGCATTGTGAGGCTCAGTGCCTTTTTTCTTCTTTTTCTTTTTCTCTTTTAGGACATTAAAAAAAACATGGACAGGTACGTATGATTCTCCTCCTTCCCTTTCTCCTCAGGGTCTTCCACTCTAAAGCACCGTCCTTGGGTTTGTGGGCAAAGGAAGGCCGTGCTCGATGCTCTTATGTTCTCTGATAAAATCGGGGCAATCACGGTGCTTTAGGAGGGAGGTCACATCAGTGAGACTAGCTCTAATCTTACAGGAAAAGTGGGTACAAGTGCTTTAGCTGCCATAAAAAGAGAAAAATGCCAACCACAGCGAAGCAAGAATTAGTTTTAGAATAGTGGAGCTGCCACACTATATGCTAATTAACAGAGAGCATAATGTATTATTAATTCTCCAGGGTGCAAAATAGATGTTGGTTTTGCATAAAAAAAAAAAGTCCAGTAGTTTCTATCACTGGTGTTATTTGCCAGCACTCAAAAATCTGTCATCTGAAGCAATATCACCTTGCATGCTTGAAGTAGGAGTTAGCATTTCTGGAACAAGAAAGGCAAATACATAAAAAGTGAGATGCTAGAATTTGGTATGCCTTAGTGCTTCATTCCTTGGATTAGGATACTAGGCTAGTATGATGTTCTCAGTGTAGTCCTTAAGAAATATATAAGAAAAATGCAGAATGTGACAAAAATTGGAACTTTTTCGTAAGTGGTGTAAATGTGCTCTTTAAAAATTCAGATGCACCGTAGAACAGTTCCCGACAGCTGAGGAAGCAACATCCAAGCTGGGAGAACGACTGGAGTTGTTGTCACGGAAAGGAGTGGCTCTGAAGGAAACTATGAATAGATTTCAAGGTACGCGAAAGTGATTAAATAATCGGTAATCTCTTAATTGCTAACCTAGGATACTGCGGGCCTTTTTAAAGACTATACTCATCCTAAGACATTTTGTATGCTATTTATTTATCAATAGGCACGTCTTTAAATCTTGACATAATGCATTAAGTGTCAGCTTAGATAGGAGGAGCCCCTATTTTACTTCTGAAAATCTGTGATAGGTGGTGAGGGCAACGGAAGGTAGGATATACACAAACACACAATATATTTCAGTGACATGGCCAATGGAAGCATTGAATTGAAAGTCAGAATATGAGGCAGGCAGAAGCTGCTGTAGGAAAAGAATAAAATCAAAATGGTTCCCTACGCAGAATGTGCTGAGAAAATAAATATGGAGGGAAAATAGAATTCAGCTGTTATGGACAGCTAGAGTGAGAGAATCAAATGATCAGACCTACTCTGCTAAAAGCAAGTTGTGTCAAGTGTATACTTTCTTTGGAAGATAAAATAATGCCTTACTAACAGATTGACCACAGATTGATAGAGGTCAAACAAATATTACTTATTTAGCGTATGGCATACGATGTCAGGGAAATCTACACATGCTAGGTACACAATGCAATCTTGACAGCCTAGATTCTGTTTGGCACTTGCACATCTATTTTGGGTGCATTATTTGTGGGGTGGGGGGAGAGGGAAACTAGCTTTAGGCTAATTAACTAGCACTACTCAGATTGCTGGCTCTTACGGGCTCTGCCAGGAAGCCAGGTCCAGATCTGCCATCATACCGCTTCAGCCTTGCTTCACTTTGATGGCATCCTGCCATAAAAAGGAGGGAAAGGGATTGGGGGAATATAGGGAGAGGAGATGACAGGAACCAGAAGTGCCAGATGGAGACAACAGGTGAAAGATCCAAGGACTCAGGCATGAGAACTGAATGCAAATGCCCACCAAAAAGGCACCAAACCTTAGAACTGTTACCAAAACACCTACCATATTTTTTGGTGTCTTAAGACGCACACACACACACACCCCACAAAAAAAGTGGGTGGAAATGCCTGTGAGTCTTATACAGTGAATGTTGCTGAAGCCCTGCCCATCCGCCAGCCCCCACCCTTCGGCCTCTGACTCCCAGCAACTTGCTTTCTTGCAGCAAACAGCCTGGTCAGCTTCAGCACAGCTGATTTAGCACGAGCAGCTGATTGGTGGTTGGATCTGCCTCTTGGAATACTGTCTATCAGCTGTTCCAGGTTACGGGGATCGCCATGGCCCTGCCACTGCCATTTTTCTGTATCCAAAAAATACAGTAGTTTGAATATCATTGGCCATTAACAAGATGACCAAGAGGGCCTGGGAGAAGGGAAAATCACTGGGTTTACAGAGGAATAATCAGATCTGGCTTTGCTTACAAAGTTGCTTACACTTGGCTTTAGTAAAAGTATACCTTTCACTATGAATGGAGTCGAGGATCTTTCTTTCCTAAATGCCCAAGCTGGGACAAGGCTGACAGCCAGCTTCCCCTCTCAGCCTACAGAAACACAGCTAGATTTGTCCCAGTGAGGTGGCTATTTACGTTTTCCCATTTAAGTTCTATTTAGTCACAATGTTGCATGCTTTCAAACTGCTGGGTAGGCAGGAGCTAGAGATCGAGCAAGGGGAGCTCACTCCATCTCATGGAGCCAGGCTTGAACCGCCGGAGTGCAGACCATTTCTGTCTGGCAGTTCCAGCAACATTAAGCCACTGCACCACCATGTCCCTCTGGTTTCACTGGTTAGTCAGTAAACGTAGTTTTCTCTACATTGGAGGAGCTAAATTTTGACAAATATCTGCTTTTTCTAGATAAGGTGACATATGCCATTGAGAGAACAGACGCTCTGAAATCACTGAATGATAAAGGTGAGTTTTTGGGAAACATCTGCTGAATTTGTAATTGTTTCTGTGTTTTTATTGCTACTACTGAGGATACATTGCTAATGCAGAGTGGGAACATGGCTTGCTTTTATTCTAGTACTGTGTATAATCTAATGCAAATTCTTACCAAGTTACTCATTTCGCATTCACCATTATTTTGTAGAGTATTTTGCCAAAGGGATAATGATTGCCAGTTTATTAAAGAAAGAAAATCCAAACTGTAAATCCAAGGATTAGAAACAGCCCGAAGCTGGAGATTTTAAAAACTCTGAATTCTTTTAAAGTATTGTGTGAAACTTTCTTTTATTTTTTAGTCATCTGCAGATTGGCGCTTTGATTCCCCCCTCCCCCTTTTCTTTTAACTGTGTGAATGAGACAATAATAAAAAAAAACCTGTGCAACTCTGCATATCTGAGCTATATTGGCAGGTACGTGAATGAAGAGTGCTCTCTGGAGTGTGAGGTTTTTGTGCGGTAGCTGCTCTTGAGTAATCTCGATTGTATGGCTCTTGGGTGTAACAAGTTCCTTTGAATTGGACTTGAAGATCCTTGTCCTTTGCTTTAATCTATTGCTCTATCTAATTCCATCTGATGGCTCTCTTTAAGATCTTAGCAGGGAGCTCTCACAGCCCTGAAACCACCTTAACTGGGGATGCAAGGATTATTGGGCTCAATAGATAATAGTTTTATTTGTTTTTATTTGTTTTTCACATTTTTTTGAACCACCCGGGGGGTTTATGCAGGTGGCCTGCTGATTCCATGCTGTTGTTGGTTTCTGGGGATCCCAGTGTACCTGGGTAGAGAGTTGCAGTGTACCTGAATTTTGGGGAAGTTGACAGGAATAGCTAATGATAACAGAGAGATGTAGTGACACTGAGCTGAGCAAACAGAGCCAGAAGGAAGCATCAGCAGTGGAAGGGAAATGAAGGTGCTGACAAATGTTCCTTCTTTCTGCTCACAGGAATTCCAACTCTTGATCTGGATTTCTCAAGTGCTCTTCTGCCCCTGGACCAAAGAAATGCAGGAGATGGAGAATCTCGGCACAGGCTGCCTGCCTTACATTATGTCCCTGACACTCCCCAAAGATTGGATTCCAGAGCTCTGGTTCTGGGCTGCGATGGGTTCACCTCTGGGAGATACTTTTGGGAATTGGAAGTGGGTGATGGGGAATTCTGGGCAGTGGGGGTCACCCGAGATCCTTCCAAGAAGAAGGGGATGATGGACTTCAGCCCAGAGGAAGGAATCTGGGCTGTGGGGCTGTGGAAGGGCCAACACTGGGCCCTCACTTCCCCTGTTACGGCCTTGACCCTGAGCAAACACCCCAAAAGAATCCGAGTGTCCTTGGACTACGTGGGGGAATGTGTGACCTTTACTGATGCAGACACGGAGGACCCCATCTTCACGTTCCCACCAGCTTCTTTTAACGGGACACGTGCCCATCCTTTGCTGTGGGTAGTAGGTTTCCCAGCCCAGACTGTGTTTCTGAGGCGCATGGGTGTAAAATACCCAGTTGGGGTACACGAAATGGATATAATGAGTCCATAATTTTTTGTATCCACGTACCCAGAGGGGAAAAAAAACCCCTCACAGATCTCTTAAACCTGCCAGATCAGAGCAGGGTGTTGAGCCATTTTGATTTAATGAAATTGGAAAGTTTGGTTGTTTTATCGCCGCCTTGTGTACTGTAGAATGTGACACGGAAGCAGAGCAGCTCTCCTTGCACACCAAGGCCTTAAGACTGTTGCCCTGGGGAACAAAGGAAGAATTCTAAAGAGTAGGGAGGCTGGCTTGGCCTTCCTGACATAATATCCCTTTTAGGACATCCTCTTTTCACCAAGGGATCAAAACTGACCCCTTTCTAGCTCTAGGCTCGACCTTTTTTCATTTTGGAAAAAAAAAAATTAGCTATTGAATTTTTGCATTTTTAGTTCCTCTTCAATCAGTTCATATTTTGCATTTTAATGATTTTACTTTAAAAACGACTTGCATGTGTTTTGGCTGCAATAACCCAGCAGCATGTTTTCCTTTGAAAGGAAAGGCTTTAAACTCTGTCCTTCTGTGCTGAAAAATTGTTTTTGAGTACCATACGTAAATTTGGCCATCCCTGGGTCAGAGATCCTAAACTGAAGCACTGAGTCTTGGCATCTGTATGGCAGCTTTGACTGGACTGTCCTTCCTCTGCACCTGTAGGTCCTTCTCTTTCGCTGCCGTTCTCCGAAACTTGATTATAATCTTCCCTGTCTTCAGAAGTCTGATCCTGGAGATGAAATGGACAGATGTTTGTGCCATAATAATAATAATAATCTGGATGCTCTGATTTAAAAGATGAAATGCAATGTCTGAAGGATATGTAAAAGGAACCCTGGGGTTATGGTTGATGCCTACAGAGCATACAAATCATAATAAAGACTGTTAGTATGTTCTTTGGTATATTTCATATTCTGTTTGTGTAGCATCTCTTTTCTGTATGCATAGTTTTTTGTAAAATTTTGCCATGTCTGCTCATTGAGCACAGCATGTTTCTGTAAGAAGGAGCAAGTACCCAAAATAAAGCTCTGGGTTTTTTTAAAATCACAATTTTGAGAAAAACCAAGGCCCAATTTTAATAACGTTATCTTTTAATCACTTGCTTAGCTTAGTTCTGCCTAACACCTGACAAGAGTATTATCCAATGATTTTGGTCGACTGCTGTGGCTTCTGCTTCAGTAAAATGGAACTTTAAACGTTGAAAATGCCCTGGTGTATTTCGAAGTATATTTCCCTACTTTGAGAGTGGATTTCAACTCCCAGCTGACCTAGTTGATCTCAGAAAAAGCCAAGCATGATTTGGATGGAAGATCATCAGGAAGTCCCTGGCTAAACTGAGAAGTGAAAACAAAACTCAAATGGGCAATGGTGAACTATCTTGATATGTTTGCAGAGGAAATTTGACTATATACCGTAGATAAAAAGCTGAGTTGAATTTGAGACAAGGGAGTCTCCCTTTTAATTGTGAAGAAAATGGGGGAATCTAAACAAGGTATGAAACTTGGCTGTAGTCCCATCAATTGAAGCAGCCTTCCCCAGCCTTGCATATCTGGATGTGTTAGAATAGATTCCATTCTTCCATGGTAGAGGAGGATGGGAATTGGAGTCCAGGTTACTTGTAAAGCATCAGTTGGCAAACAATATTAAGCCATAGGCCTTCTGGCTGGCTTTTCTGACTTCAGGCATGCAAGTCGTTTAAAAGTCTGTAGAGATTCTCAGTCATCCAGGTCATGGTTGTCCCAAAGATGCTTTTTCAGGAGGCAATTGGACTTCCTTGTTTTCTTTTTCTTCTTTGAAATGACCCTTTAAAACAGGGGTGTCAAATTCACGGCATCACAGTGTCATGTGATGTATTGGGACTTTTTTCCCCTTTGCTAAAGCAGGCCAGTGCGTGACACATCCAGCCTGCAGGCCCAGAGTTTTACAGCCCTGCTCTAAAAGGATGCAAATGACCAGCAAGGGATATAAATCCTTCCATTCCCCACTATCCTGTCAGAGCTGAAGAAGCTTCTTGGATGAGAAGTGAAACGTCTTCAAAGAAAGAAAAGAAACAAAACTCCAGTTTCCTCCTTTGGGACAACCATGACTTGGATGACTGAGAATCTCTACGGATTTTTAGCTATACCATTTGGGATGATGTGGGAGTAGGAATGGATTTCCAAAGGGGAAAAAAATTGCAGACTACAGGAACCAGGAGCACTCCTCAGGTGACCCTGAGGACACAGATAAACCTCCAAGAGCTTCAACAACCCCCTAATAAAAGGATGCAAATGACCAGCTGTTTGCAAGGAATATAAATCCTTCCATTCCCCACTATCCTGTCAGAGCTGAAGAAGCTTCTTGGATGAGAAGCAAAGTCTCCAAAGAAAAAAAACAATGAAGTATATTTGCCTTCTGAAAAAGCACCTTTGGGATGGACCAGGAGCCAGATTTTTGCTTGGGAGTGGAAGAGAAATGACTTGCTTTCCGATTGCTGAGCTCAGTCTGGCTGGTGCTATTACTACCAGGGGAGCCAAAGTTTAAAAAACAACAACCGATGGCAATATTAACAATGGATTCCTGGTGGTGTCTCAGATATATTGCCATTTAACTGTGGTTATCATCAAGTCCCTTTCAACTGTTATTCTGTTAGCTATATCAAAAGTTCCTCTGTTTTAGGATAAGATTTTAATAGTCATATTAAATAATATAATAACATTTCATTAGGGCAGAGGGACAAAAAGACATTCCACCACAACAAACCATCACAAATCCACCCATGCTGAGGGTCATGAAAACATTTTGACTGTTTATGAGGTTAGAGACACAATTACTGGAAGTAATCTTTGAATTTGCCATCTTAAAGATCTAATTGGTTTACTATCAGATGCACTGCTGAATTTCTTATTTCCACAAATAATTTTCTCGGTTATATGCCATCAAATTGTTTTTGACTACCTTAGTTAGACTTTCCCTGTGAATTTTAGTTACAGAGTCTCTTTCTCTCCAACTAAGATAGAAAGGTAGATATATACCAGATGGAGAGGAGATAATTTTTTGTTTGTAGGGTGAACACATACTGATCGCCTATTAAACAATGTAGGACTGTAAATCCAAGATCCTGGAGTTCCAGTGACCCCTGCTGGCTGTATTGGAAATATTATTGGCCTATAGATTCATAAAAAAAATAAATGGAGATAAGTTAATTACTAAATGCACTCTTGACTGCAAATAAAAAACAATTATCTTAAAGAAAAGGGAAATGTGCATAACAAGATATAGAAACGAAATATCACAAAATAAAACTGAAAAAAATTACATAAAAAAAGATTGAGATAGTGTGCAGAGAAAAGCATCAAAAGATAATTAAGGGGGGGTAAAGGCTAAAATATGAAGAATGCAGGAATTTAGTCTAATGAAAAGAAGGACTAGGGGTGACATGTTCCTATATCTAGGGGGCTGCCACAAAGAAGAGGGAGTCAAGCTATTCTCCAAAGCAGGACAAGAAGAAATCGGTGGAAACATATCAAGAAAAGATCCAACCTAGAAATTAGGAGAAATTTCCTGTCAGTGAGAACAATTAATCAGTGGAATTGCTTGCCTCCAGAAGTTGTGGGTGCTCCAACACTGGAGGTTTTCAAGAAGAGAATGGACAGCCATTTGTCTGAGATGGTACTATAGCGCTTCCTGCTTGAGCAGGGAGTTGAACTAGAAGAGTTCCCAGATCCCTTCCAACTCCGTTGTTCTGTATTCTAAACTATCAATAATGAACAATAACATTTTGTGCTCTTGAGGCAGCCTTGGCTCTGGCGACAGCCTGAGTAAGTCTCTACAATTTTCTTGGGAAGATTTTAGAAGTGGTTGTCCTAGGGCTGAGGGAGGGTGACCGGCCCAAAACTATGCAGCTGGCTGTGTGACTACATCTCTAAGTTTCTCCCTGGTGCCTTAACCACTACATCCAGTGGTGGGTTGCCCCCGGTTCTATAGAACCAGTAGTAAAACCGGCGGGAGGCTCCGCCCACTGACCCGGACATCATCAAAAGTGATCTGTGCATGCGCGGGCACGATGCAAACTGGTAGTAAAGGTAAGTAAAACCCACCCCTGACTACATCAAACTATTTCCCCTGTCGTTCCATGTAATTGGGTGAAAATGGCAGGAGGAAAAGGGCACCACTCAGGAAGAGAAGAAAGAAAATACTTGTAGGTTCAAAAGAAATGTTGTCTCAGGACACAGTGTTTTCATTTATGCCTGACATGTAAAACCTTGTCAAGCACATAAGATGGAAAATCTCTTTAATTGCTTTATTCTGTACAGAACAAATGGCACTTGGCTCTAAAGTTTCCACAGGAAGCACAGGGATTTGGTCACAGCGAGTTTTAAATGTTTACAGTCAGAAAAATTGTGACATCATTAGTGAACACAGTTTCATTGGCAAACACAGTTAAAACATATGCAAAAGATGGACATGAAGGGTGGGCACTGTTGTTACAAAGGAAATCTGAGCTGGTGCTGGCTTGGGAATTTTGGGAATTGAAATCCCCATATTTTTAAAACGGCTGAGGTTGAGAAACACTGGTTTAAGCTGTCGAGTCAATGGGTCAGAATTTATTTAATTTTCTACTAATTGTCATATTTCCAGGTTACACGATTGTTAACCTAGAAGTTCTTGAATTTAAAGAATTAGAAACTGGTGCATCTGAGGGTGTGCAGAATGTTTTTCAACACTTCGGATCACTATTGTAGCAATGGATCTGCTTCAGGGGTGGGTTCTACTTACCTTTACTACCGGTTCACAGCAGGTCTGCATGTGCGCTCTTCTGCGCAAGTGCAGAAACGTTTTGATGACGTTGGGGTTGGTGGGTGGAGCCTCCTGCTGCTTTTACTACCGGTTCTATAGAACCGGTGCAAACCGGGGGCAACCCGCCACTGATCTGCTTCCTTATTAACAGGTGAACATCGTTGCATGAATGAGATCGTCCATCTTCAGAATTTTTCCTTCTGCTTTGCTCATACTTGCATGCCAATTATCTTAAAATGTCATCTAAAAATCTGTGCAAAGTCGGATTAAGTTTGGTGGCTTTGGTGAATTTTCTGGATTTCCCTAATTGCTGGTTATTTAAAACAAAGTTTATACAAGTGGGTTAGCACTAGCAGGGTCAATTTCCAGGTTAGAGGGATTGGCTTTGCTGGCGAGCTGAAACTTCTCAGCACTGTTAAAAATTAACCTCTGCTCTCATCCTAGACAGGACTGAAAAACAATATGAGTCACGAGGAATCTGGAAACGTGCCTTCTGTCTCTCCAAACCTAACAAAACCTCCTGCTCTGGTATTCTTTCTCTTCTAAACTCTGAAGATCCCTTAGCATATCCCAACTTGTCTAAGGGCTGACTCATTGCCAAGTAAGAAACCAGAAGCTTCAGAGATGACCTTGCAACATCAGCTGGCTTCTGACATAGAAAACCCTGCCCTGGGTTTTGTGCCCAGCATTCGTGCTCTATATGCTGCAGCGAAAGCAGGAAGAGAAGAAGAAGAAAAAGGAGAAGGTGGAGCCATGGCTGCTGTTCTCCTCCCGGGAAACCTTCAGGATGAAGCCACTTGCTCGGTTTGCTTGGAATATTTCAAAGACCCCGTGTCTATCCAGTGTGGGCACAATTTCTGCCGGGCTTGTATCACCAAGAGCTGGAAGAGCCTGGAGGTAGACTTCCCTTGTCCTCAGTGCAGGGAAATGTTCAAGGAGAAAAGCTTCAGGCCCAACCGACAGTTGGCCAACATGTCTGAGATCATCAGCCAGTTCATCCTGCACGGTGGGAGAGGCCTTGAGGACGACAGGATCTGCGAGAAGCACAAGGAGGCCCTGAAGCTTTACTGCAAAGATGACCTGAAGACCATTTGTGTGGTGTGTGACCGGTCTCGGGACCACCGACCTCATGCTGTGGTGCCTGTAGAAGAGGCAGCCCAGGAATACAAGGTATGCACCTACCTGTCTGTTGCACAAATATTCTTCTCATATTTACAAATGTCTCAGGTCTACAGGTCTTGAAAGGCTTTCCACATTGTACCCGTTCTTTGATAAAAACTACCAAGGGGCTAGGAATGAGCTTCCATGGAGAAAGTCCTCATTCAGTTCTAGGGATCTCCAAGAAGGGCTTGGGGAAAGCCCATCTCTATAACCTTGAGGAGTTGTTGAACGTCTGAGTCAACAATAGTATGCTGAGAGCTGACTCAGCAGCTAGGTTCAGACAGCATGCTAAACCTCAAACTTGCTCTATTCCCAGTACTTTATTATTTATTTATTATTTATTAGTCCAATTTATATGCCGCCCTTCTCCGTAGACTCAGGGCAGCTTACAATGCATTAT
>JANHZT010005941.1:77199-92556 GCA_032468215.1 Stegonotus admiraltiensis | reverse complement strand
TACAGCTGAGTATCATCAGCGTACTGATGGAACTCCACCCCAAAGCCACAGATGATCTCACCCAGTGGCTTTACATAGATGTTGAACAGGAGAAGTGAGAGGACCGACCCCTGCGGCACCCCACAATCAAGGCGCCTCGGAGTCGACCTCTGCCCCCCTGTCAACACCGTCTGAGACCTGTCAGAGAGGTAGGAGGAGAACCACTGTAAAACAGTGCCCCGCACTCCCAATCCCTCCAACCGGCGCAGCATGATACCATGGTTGATGGTATTGAAAGCCGCTGAGAGATCTAATAGGACCAGGATAGAGGAACATCCCCTATCCAGAGCCCTCCAGAGATGATCCACCAATGCGACCAATGCCGTTTCCGTGCTGTGCCCAGGTCGGAAACCGGACTGGAGTGGATCTAGATAGACAGTTTCATCCAGGTACTGTGGAAGCTGTCGCACAACCACACTCTCAACAACCTTCACCAGAAAATGAAGGTTGGAGACTGGACGATAGTTAACCAAAACAGCCGGATCCAGAAAGGGCTCCTTGAGGAGGGGCCTCACCACCGCCTCTTTCAAGGCTGCCAGCAAGAACCCCTCACTCAACGAAGCATTAACAATTCCCTGGAGCCAGCCTTGTGTAACCTCCCGGGAGGCCAGTACCAACCAGGAGGGACATGGGTCCAATAAACATGTGGTCGTGGTCAGCCGCCCCAGAATCCTGTCCATGTCCTTGGGAGTCACAGGGTCGAACTCCCCCTAGATAGCATTCTCAAGACCTGCCTCAGTCATCCCACCTGAACCCAGTCAGAGACCAAACCGCTCCAGATCTGATCGATTTTATCATGCAGATAATGCCCAAAATCATCCGCTTGACCCTGCAGGGGATCCTCCTGCACTTGCAAATGGAGAAGGGATCAGGTCACCCTAAACAGGGCGGATGGGCAGTTATCTGTAGACGCGACAAGAGCGGAAAAGTAATTACACTTTGCCGCTCTTATCGCCACTAGGTAGGTCTTAATATGAGACCTTACCAGTGTTCCGCCAGATTTGGAAAGGCTGGTTCTCCAACCGCTCTCCAGGTGTCTTTTCTGGCGTTTCATCTCCCTCAGCTCCTCGGAAAACCAAGGAGCCAAGGTGGTTCAGCATCATAATAGTGGGTGAGAAATAAGGAAACAGGAGCTACCCAATGTCCAATCTACCTTTTATTTTCTTTGCCTCATTTCTCTGACCATGCAACTGACTAGCAAATAACTGTTGCCAAAGATATGCAACTTTTTTTTTTTGAGATTTAATAACAGAATAACAGACTTGGGAGGGACCTTGGAGGTTTTCTAGTCCAATCCCCTGCTCAAGCAGGAAACCCTATACCCGTGATGGTGAACCTATGGCACGGGTGCCACAGGTGGCACGCGGAGCCATATCTGTGGACACATGAGTGTTGCCCTAGCTCATCTCCAGCATGCATGTGCGCACCGGCCAGCTGATTTTTGGGCCTTCTGGGCCCACTGGAAGTCAGGAAATGGGCCATTTCTGGCCTCTGGAGGGCCTCTGGGGGATGGGGGTGGGAAAGGCTGTTTTCATCCTCCCCAGGCTCCAAGAAAGCCTCTGGAGTCTAGGGAGGGCGAAAACTGGTGCTACCGGGCCCACCATTAACCTTTTTGCTGTCATGTGCCAAAAGCGGTGGTAGCACGGGGGTAGGTCACATGTGGATGCACGGGGGTGCAGGGTAGGGGGGCATTGAATTATGGGTGTAGGCACATGCACGCACAACCCTCCCATGCTCCCCATGCTTTTGGCACGCGATGGCAAAAAGGTTAGCCATCACTGCCCTATATCATTTAGACCAGTGGTTCCCAACATGGTTCCCATGCCCCACAGGGGGGGAATTTGATTTTTAATGGGGGCCTTTTAGGCTTCCTCCACATGAATAGGAGTTCACTTTTTGAATAGTAAGGATTATATGTCACGGGAGGGGGGGGCATCAGGATTTTAAAGATGCTTAGGTGGGGCATGGCCAAAAAAGATTGGGAACCACTGATTTAGACCCTGATCATTAAGTTAAACTGAGGGCTGATGTGGTGTTATGGCTGCAGGTAGCCTATCCTTGGTCTATGGCTTTTCATACATTCTGGCTATCTTCATTGGCATCTTTCACATTAGACTGATGAGTACTTTATTCCATTTTACTGCTTGTTTCCTTTGTTGTTCATTTCAGAAAACTATCTTGTTCCAGCTGATGTCCAAAATATGGCTGAATTCCTTGAGCCTCTTTTTATTCAAAATAACAAACACATCAGATGGTGCTGTTATGCATGATGCACAAATGCAGCAAGATAACATGGCTTCTTAGGCAGGCTTTGGTTGTTACTACTGGAACTCTCCAGCTACCAATTGGAAACTGGCAAGTACAAATTTATCCAGGCATGCCAGATCAGAAGTACCACTTGCTCCTCGAACAACAGTGATGGATGTGCTGTATGACAGCTTCTTTTCTAAAACTGGGCAGGAAATTATTCTGGCTCCTTTCTAAAGTGACAGATTTCAAATTGTTAAATTACAGTGTGGTTTCCTTTCTCTGTATCACCAGTATTTAAATATAAACAACATTTTGGTTTTTTTCTCCCCAGCTCATTTTGGTTTTTCAATTCTGAAATCATGGGCTGCTCTTTGTAACGTTAGGCTTGTTGACTATGGAAGTAAAATTATCTTACAGAGAAAGGAAGGTAGGCAAATTGAAGGATGAAAACAACAAAATAGCCTTAGAGAGTCGGAAATGTTAAACTCAAGGCAGCTTATTTTTTCTTCAGATTAAGAGAGTCTCTTAACCCAACTCATAGCACTTTTTCTTCTGTTTTGTTTTCCCTTAGAAGCCTTTTGAGGCAGGTTTGGCTAAAGGTCAAGCCTTTTGGGACTTGACCTAAGCCTCAATGATCCCAGGAGAAGAGCCAAAGCATGTTGACTACAGATCTGTAACTAGATCTGTAGCTCAATCCCTGAGGTAAATTAACGCACAACCTTTGTGTCCTATGGGTTAAAGAGCAATAATGTCAATGGTTTATATGTCCAGTTTGACTCTTAATTACAGAAATACATGAGTTTCATATACTGAATGTGATGATCTTTCTCAACTAGGCAGATTTCATCCTAATGGCACTATCTTGTCACCAAATCCCCCCTTCCCACGGCTCCAAATGTGAAATCATTTTATTTCTTAAAGCTGAACTGTATCTGCCATAAAATGAAAGTGACTTACCAAACTCAGCAGGATTGCTTTGTAGAAAGGTGACTACTTCTGTCTTTTTTTAAAAAGAAAAAAGTAAAAATAAAAGGAAATGTGGTACCCAGGAAGTAATACCCATGTGCTAACCTTTATATTCAGATTCAGGGAATAGCAATAGAATTTGAAAAAGTCCTCTTCAAATTGCTATTCCAGAATTTTTCAAAATCTGGAAGGAGAAAATTGAAAGCATCGATACCAGTTAGAAAGTTCTAGATGGCTTATGAGTTGAGTTGAACATATAGAATCCAAATTGTGCTTTGATTCCTAATATTCTATATTCATAACTGCCCATTTTCCCTCACCCACTCTTTTCCCATTCTTATGCAGTCCTTCCAATTTGTGAAGCTTAATTATATGTTTTGAAAACAGCAGTCCAAATTAAAGATGAATGTTCTTTTGATATTGTTCCTGGGCCTGGGGACCTTGAGAACTCCAAGTTATTCTTAATTAAATTCATTTCCATTCATTGATCGGGAATAAGTACAAACACCATTCTCAAAACTGACTCAAGAGTGATTGTTTCTTTCTAACAGTTCCTCACTAAATGTACCATTTCTGAGCTTGCATGAGAGTTGCCTTTTTGATACTAAGAAGTACAATCTGTTTTTTGTTAAGTAAATGATGACAATTTCTTGATGTATTTAGGAGAATGAAACTGGGTTGCATCCAGACATCATTAGATTTAGATTAGGCTCACTGCAACAAATGAGACTCAAGCCAGCTGTGACTGACTAAAGTCCCATGGATTTTAATAAGTCAGCCTCGAATATGGCAAAAGGCTAAGTTCAACTCATTGCAGTTATTAGAACACTGTGGACAACGGTGGGATGAAGGAAGCTGTGAAACCTTAAGTGCAAAAGGCTCTTGTCCAGGAGAGCTTTCTGCTGTTTATGAAATTTCTCACCTTCTATCTTCCACCTTCTCACCTCCACTTGTCACAACCTGGTTGATGAGAAGTATTGGTGATCCCACCCTATAAACTGCATTTCTCTGAGATTTGTTCCACCTAAAGAAAAAAAAAAGCATCCAAAGGATTCTGCCTCAAGACTTGGAAACAGTGAGGGTTTTTGAAATAAAAATGAGGAAATCTTGCTCATCTCTGCAAATCACTAGAAGTGGTGATAGCCTTTGAAGATGCTATGTTTACTCTAACTGACTCTGTTTGATATTCTAGAGAAAACCTTGATAAATACTGTGAATATTTTCTCTATGTATTTGTGAATAAGACAAGATTGTTTGCTTGAAATATAACAAGGAACACAACTTCCCCCTGTAATCAGCTTCTGAACCTGGGAAATAGTACCCAAAAAAGAAAAAAAAAATCAGACACTTGCTCTTTAGCTTCACAGAATGGGAAAAAATAGGTGCAGTCTTAATTTTGAATTTTAAACCATTCCATTATCATCTATATTACAATATTGGCAAATAGCATAGAGATTTAATCTGCCTTTCTCTTAGTATCTCTTGTTCAGGCAATGCTAAAACTTCCATTTTGTTGCCTTGCCTTGGATTTTCTTAGCTTAAAGACTAGTTTTTTGTTTTAATACTTTTTGATCTACCTTTGCTGATACTACAAAACAAAGGATGATATTCTTCATGGCTAGCATATCTCTTTCTACGACCTTGACTGCCCAACACGAAGTATCAAATGTGAATTTTTCATGATTTTTTCTTCCATTTCAAAAACCAAAAAGCTTCAGAGTGCTATCAAAACTGTTGCAAGATTTGTCATATAAAGACAAGCTGTAATTCTCTTTTAATGAATAGTTTTGTGGAAAACACATCAATATGAGCAGCTATTCATATTTGTCTCCTTTCTGTTTTGTAGACCTGCCACCCACATGCTCTTGTACAAATCTGATCACTAGAAATGTATGAATGGCTCTTCTGGAATACAGGAGCAGAACAAAAGTTTTAAAAACACAAGCTGACATCATGGTATATTTTTGCACATTATTAAAATATAGGTTGGATACTCTGAAAAGAAAAAGATACATGTGTACAGGCATGGCGTGTGAGTGTGTCTGTGTTTGCACATATATGCTTGTGCATATTGTATGAATACACAATGCACAATATGCACAAGCATGCATGTACAACACACCACACACACACAGGATCTCAGTGCCTGTAATGTCTATATGAAAGCTTCCTCTCTTTCTTATGCTGCCTTACTGTAAGAAAATATTTTGCGAAAGTGAAAGTGACCAAAGATTGGAAAATTTCCAAATCTTTTTGTCTAGGATCTTGCTAGCTTCTTTTATATTGTATGTATATTCAACTTTGCACCTTAGATGCAGGGTTAGGGTTAGAGTTAGAGTAGACTCAGAGTTCAGCATCACATACTGTAACAACCAGTTTTCCCAGAACTGAAAATGTGAGTGCACATGCGCGAACACTCGCTTCACTTGCACACGTACCTTCCACACACGTACCTTCCACAAAAACTGGCAATTATATAGGATGTGATAGCACCAGAGTGGGTGGGTGGGGGTGGGTGGGCCCACCTGCTGGTTGGAACTACTGTTTCGTCTGAACCAGTCCGAACCGGCAGCAGCCCACCACTGGGTAGACCAACTGACTTATTTCTCTTAACCAAAGTTTTTATTTATTTATGTATTCATAGTATAAGATAAAGAAATACAAAAGAAAATAGTAGGAAAGTTAGGGGAGGGAAAAGGGAAGGGAAAATTGTGGGGACAAGGGGAAAAAGGAAAAAAAGGCATTGACTTCCAATTTCCTTTGGTGTGGTAGAATAAAATAATAATGTCAAACCTCAACGTTTTAATTTTACAACAATGAAAATGAATGAATACAACAATGAATTTTATTCATTATATTTCCGATTCATTCTAAAGTGTCTTGCCACCAGGAATCTATGATGCAATCTGCTTTGCCCAGAAAAATAACAATTGTAAATATTAGGTCAAGATGGATGCTGGGAGTGGAGTGAAGGCATAAGGCAACTTTGGGCACCTTGTTTCCTGAGTGGATCTTGTAGCTGGTGTTTTTATTGTAAATAGCATCTCTGCAGAAAAGAAAACAACAATCCTCCAAAATTAAGGAAAGGTAGACATCAGACTCAATCAGGATATCAAGATTCAAAATCCAGTAACAAGGACAGAACTGCTGCCCATTTAAATGGGTATCCTGTCCCAAGACAGAGCTGTCCAATATCCAAACCAATTGTCTCCTAATGTTTTGGCCAATTGCAATCAGCCGTATAATGTGCTATCTGTCTTTGTTTTCTCTCCAAATCAGGCTTTCACCAGGAGATGTTTTAGCTACTCTATTTCAGTTTTACTCCTCCTGCAATGAAGACATAGCACATTTATCCTGCCATCTATCTTACAGCTCCAGTTGTCTCTGACTTCTTCTTGCTCTGACATGTTTCTGTATCCTTTGGGACTAATATCTCTGTTGGGGAAAATAACATTACTTAGAGTATCCATGAAAGGAAGACTGAAAGATGATGGGTGGTATTGTTCCATATAGGCACTTTCATGTGTGTGTGAAGGGAGGCGGAATGGCAACTGGTGAGAATTGGTCACCAGTAGAAGTAATTGCTTCCAGTGCTATCTTATGTGTGAAATGTACAAAAATACTAGATTTATTTCAACAGAGGACAATCTTGAATTGAGCATGTTCTCCTATTCCTCCCCACCCCCCAAAGACACAAAACAAGAAACAATGGATGGAAACTAAACAATGGCAAGACAAGAAAAAATGGATGGAAACTAATCAAGGAGAGAAGCAACCTGGAATTAAGAAGAAACATGTTAACAGTGAGGTTGTGGGTGCTTCATTACTGGAGGTTTTTAAGAAGAGACTGGACAGTCACTTGTCTGAAATGGTATTGGGTCCCTTGAGCAGGGAATAGGACTAGAAGACCTCCAAGGTCCCTTCCAGCTTTATTCTGATTGAAATTTCATACAAACATCCAAAAAGAGCACCTTAGTTTCAGTAAGTTCAAGAGGACCTGGTATTGTAAGGGGAAAAAAATGGGAAGGGCAACTAGTTTATTTTAGAAAATAGTGGCACCACTTTTGGTGAGTCATATATTTCCAGGAATCCAGTGATTATTCAGTGCATAATAGAATTATTCTATAGAAGCGAAAGTTCTTAGCCTTTGCTTGCTTTCTCTTGTGGATATATCTAAGTGTATCTGGCAGATTCATGTTATATGTTGGGGAAACAGGGACAGTGTAATGGAATATCCAACTAACCTTGGGAACACAGAGCCCTCCGTACAACAATTCAAGCAGGAAACCAGTATTGCAGAAAGAGATTCTTGAATCCAAGGAAGCATGAGAAACAGACTCAGAATAACGCTACCTTTGTTTTACTCTAGGTGTAAATTGAGCTGGGCAATTACTTTGGGGACCTTTAAAAATTCTGTACATTGCCTTACTAGGCAATCCAGATCTTTCTGGAAATCCAAATGATTCTTGTTTTCTGAATTTGCTAGGCTCATGGGATTTGACATACAATATGACTCCTTGTCTTTGGTCTTCAGGGTCAAGTCCATTCTACCTTTCTCAAGGTTTTGCCAGCCTGATTTTGCAGCATATATAGCTCAAGGGGACAGGTAATTTTTGAAGTACAAGACAGTTTAATATAAATTTAAAGTTTTCTTCCAAGCCAAGAGGCAGTTCAACTAAATTGCCATGTAATAAGAAATAAGCATGATGGTGTGCTAAGGGTTAATGGTAAGAAAGTGCTATCTGTGAATGGATGTATTTTTCATTGGGAAATTAATTCCATGTAAAGTAGCTAACTCATAGTTACCCACTTCATAGAATGAATGTCAAAAATGAGTGAGAGTGGTTGACTGAATGAATTTGCCCTGAGTTTCAAAAGCTCCATAATTATAATTATGTTCTAATAATGTTTTTCAAAACAAATTTGTTAACATCTATAGCATTGAAAAACATTTATTAAAATGTTGGCAACAGAGTGTAATTTTTGATTGAATGAGAACACACTAAAATTACACTGCAAGATGATGGGGGTGTTCTTGGTAAGAAGAAAATCAACTCAGGAACTGGGCTGCAGCCACTTTCTGAGGGGCTTTTGTGTTCCTATACAAAACAGATCAACTGCCTTGGCATGTTTCATGATCCTCTTCTCTCACAGGATGACTCCCATGTGACAACCATGACAAGCAGTGTTGGACAGTGCACCACATGGTATCATACCCAAAATAGCTAGTTTTAGCTTTCCTGGGTATTATAAATAAAATAAATGAAAGATCAGGATATAAATGGAATTAACAGAGACATATCAATCAATTGTGTAAGTTTTCTTTTTTTTACAGATGTTCAAAACATGACCATCTGTAACCTAAAAAAGTAGATGAAATATAAATGAATGTTTTTGAAATTTTTCCACATCAGGTCCTTGATCCTGAATTTGATTGTTTACTTACAGACATTTCATACCAAACTAGATAACATCATCAGGGCTAGTGAGTATGGAGTATAGAGTTTGTATAGAGGGGCTTTCCTTGCTAATGTTGATGAGAGTGTGGTGTTCTCCTTCGTAGTTCCTTGATTAGGGCATTGTTTTCTGCTTGATTGTTTGACTGGTGTTAATCCCTGTTTATCTAGGTTTTGGCTGCTGGAGAACATGGGTTCTGAATTTTTCTTTTGTTCCCTTGTTAGTTTTTCTTTTAATTGTCTCTTTTGAATGATGTGTGACTGTTTCTGTGTGTCTATTAATGGCTGATTTCTCTGAAAGCCAAATTTTTGGGTTTAGTTTGGTTTAGGATGTTCATAATTTCCCAGTTGAAACTAGGGTTGAGATTTTTCTAGTAAAGAAACATCTGCAAGCAAACAGCCTAGTTCAGAGATTATACCAAGGATTCCACAGTTCAACCCTGAGCTACAGATATTCTTTTCTGATCAATCCTATTTTTGTCAACAGCTGTATGAAAAAGTGCTGTTGAGTTTTGTCCAAACCAGTCCCTTAGGTTTTGAAGCCATGATGTTCTTGCCTGGGCCTCGTTTGCCTTCAGTTTTTCCCTGGAGGATTAAGTGAAGGATTCTGTATTTTTCTGGGTGTCACATTACATGTCCAAAATACTCTAACTTTAGCTTTTTAATGGCTTTAATTATTTCCCTTTGCTTTCCCAGGGGGCTTATCACGTCCTCATTTGTGATTTTGTGAACCCATCTTATACATAACAGCCATCTGTAAATCCACATTTGAAATGCTTCTAGTTTCTTCAAGTGGTTTTCTGTCAGAGACCAACTCTCTACTCTGTAGAGCAGGATAGAAAAGATGTAACATCTGACAAGCCTGATTTCCATGCATTAATGAGTGCATTTTGCTATCAATCTATTACAAAGATTAATAAAACTATATTAAATGTATTATTTGTGGAACAGAATTTTTTTTTGCATAAAATATTATCCACAGGGGAAAAAAAATCAGCTCATGAACCATGAGAGGATTGTGCTGTTGTTTCCATTGGGACCAGAGATTTATTTCTTAATAAATGATTTCAAGACTAAAATGATTTGACTGAAGTATCTGATGAGAACATGATTAAAATTCAGGAATCTCATATTTGCTCTTTTATAATAATTACATTGATTAATGATTTACAAGTTGCAGGGGAATAATTAGGAACATTCCCCTTCATCTCTCTTTCAGGCTAGCAGATTTCCTTATGCTATATCCTAAAACTATTTTTTAGCATTAGAAAGTTGATCTGTTTTCCAAATATATGCCTTTGGACTGTCTTTTGAGATTCCACCCAGCATCCCACCCACATTTATTAGGCATTCATATTTCAGAGGCTAGATACCTTTAACTAGATTATTGAATGCTTTATGATATTTTGTTTGCTAAGAAGTGTTACATTTTGAATCAGCCCAAAGCAATGAATGAAATAGTTACTGCGTTCCCAGTGATGCAGAAATAAGTGGGACCTGTTACTTCTGCTCAGTGATTACCTATTCATTTCCTGCTTGCTTTTCATCATGACTTTGGAAACCAGTTCAGAGTATGAATTAGTTATGAGAAGGCCTCAATGCATATAATAGGGTTGAGAAGACCCCAAGCTATCTGAACGGTGCTCAAGAGGGATTATAGGATGAACCTCTTCCTTAGCTTGATTAACCTCTTCTATACGCACTGGAACTCAGCCAACTATGGAAGTGAAACCTCAAGACATCTAGGCTGAACCAAAGGTAAATGAGAAGAAATGTATTGAGAACAAGATATCAAGAGATTGAAATTAGGACTATAGATAATAGGACTATAGAACTTGGAATCAAAGAAGCCAGGACAGGTGGACAATGAAATACAGAATCAGGCAAGAATTGAGGAAGAACCTGTTGCTAAACAAAGGCTTCACTAACATTGAAAGCCTGTTACTTGTTCCTATATAGGAGGATTGGTTAGTTAATCAATTTGTTAATTAAGGAGAGAACCAACTTAGAATGAAGGAGAAATTTCCTGACAGTGAGAACAATTAACCAGTGGAATGGCTTGCTTCTGGAAGTTGTGGGTATTCCATCACTGGAGGTTTTTTAATAAAAAGATTGGACAGCCATTTGTCCAGAAAGATATAGAGTCTCCTGCTTGAGCTGGAGGTGGACTAGAAGACTTCCAAGGTTCCTTCCAACTCTGTTGTTCTGTTTTGTTATTCAGTTATTCTTTCTATGATCACATGTTATCAGTCCCATCAAGACCAAATGAAGTCCAGAATGGTATAGGGTTTCCTACCTTGGGCAGAGTATTGGATTAGAAGACCTCCAAGGTCTCTTCGAACCTTATTTGTCTATGTTCTATGTTTTGATTAGTTGAGGTGGAATCATTCCAAGAACTGAATGATTATAGAGGATGTAACTGGCATTTCCGTGGGACAGTTTTCCCAAATCCTTAGTCATTCTATTCAGTACCCAAATTAGCAAAGAAATCACATTTGTACCCTTTTCCATCCATATCCACTTCCTGAACTTTCCCTCTATGTCTTCTCCATCCAGCCCTCCTTTTAAATCAAACAAATCTGATTTTGCATTGGGGAAGCTATGTTTCATGGACTCCTGTGGCCTTCTTTCCACTTTCCCACAACTGTTTGCTACATCTGCCCTTACCAGGAAAAGATTTAAAGGGAGATAATTTTTGGGGACAGGAATCTGGATGATATCTGGAAAGAATCAGGAATCTGGGCGCTCATACAATCAAAATGAATTTGACTTTGTCTTAGAATTAAAGTAATTTCTTGTTTGAAAGAAGGGAATGGGAAGGGAATGTTTTTGAGCTGTAGTCATTGCGAACATGGAGGGATCAATGATTAGGATAAATTTGTAACATAACCTGCATGTAACAAGTAAAAAAAAAGTTCATCCTGCCATTTTTTTAAAAAGTATCTCTGGTGACTCATCATAGATTTCCATCTTCATCTCTGTTTTTCTCTCTCCTGCCCCTCTCATGATTTCATCTCTAAAAAACAGTGTGGCTCATGTAAATGCCCACTTACGATGTGGGGCCAAATTATGTACTGTGCATCACAAAGTTGGGACACAAACTACATGACTTATGTCTGATGTTGAGTTGCAAGAATCAAAGGTCAAGGATTGTGCCATGATGTTACAATGCAATCTTGGTCATTTTTACATCACTGTTTTGTTCCTTTGGTAGTGCTCTGATTAGAATGAAAAATGAGGATTGAAAACATTGGCTTGAAATCTGTCAGCCATGAAACTTTGAGGGACAATATGGGTGGCCTACTATGATGCAATATATAAGATTTAATTAGAAAATGGGAGATGTTACATTGTCTTGAAGTTCTGGTAGGAAATACAGGATATTGATGTAGCAAATAAATAATTTTAATAAACTAAACTTGGTTCTCCTTGCTTCCTTTTCTTTAAACATGCATAGCATATATAGTAGCTATTCACAATTTCAAGCACATACACATGGAGTATCCTGAAATACTATATTGGAAATGTTTATACTGAACTAACCAAGGCCAATTATGGTGTTTTTAAAAAGTTATAAATCTATAAAAAAACAAGAAGAGCTCTAAACTATTTTAGAGCAGAAAACGAGCCTAAAATTACTGAACACATTAACTGCGCATGTAATTTTCTTAGCTATGGTTTAAAACTTGGTCACTGTGCAACCATTGTATTAAATCATATCTGCATAATTAAAAAAAAACACATCAGCTACATATAGCAAGGATTGGGCCATCCCTAATACATTTCTGAAATATATATGCATGTACATTGTCTCTAATCATAAGAAGTTCATGATGATTTTAGACATGTTTTTTAATTCTCAGATCAAAAGATCCTTCTATAGTTATCAGAGGAGTATAAAAGCATTTACAAGTGCACTCTGGCACAGACTGCAAGAAAGTAATAAGTTAATAGATTTGTCTTAAATGGAAGAAGAAGAAGAAGAAGAAGAAGAAGAAGAAGAAGAAGAAGAAGAAGAAGAAGAAGAAGAAGAAGAAGAAGAAGAAAGGAAAATAGGACACCAGGTGATCTGTCCTCTTTTCTTGCACCATAAAGGAAACAATTTGATGGATGAGAATTGTAATGTATGCAAATATAATTGGAATGAAATATTTCCTCTTCCCTGAAATGAATCCTTTCTGTCAGAATATATTTTCCACACAATTCCTTATATGAGAATATATGCTGAACCTGTTGATTTCTGGAAGGATTATCTTCCCTGATATGGTTTGATTAGCTGTCTTTTAATTATATCATCCCATGTGGGACTTTGTCTATGGAGAGACTTTCAAGGAATAGAACTATAGTGCCATCATCTGAGAAGTAGTGTAACTGAGAGTTGTTTGTGAATATATTTATTCCCAAAGGGAAAGCATGAAGCTGTATTGTGCAGAACATTTAAAGAAGTGTGAGGTGTACCCTTGGAAGTGCTGAGCAGCCATGTCCCTGAAAGGTTTCAGTCAGTCATGTGAGACAGTTGCTAGAAAGGTAAATGTGATTCAGAGCTGCATTAGTAGAAGAACGGCATCAAAAATGCATGAAATAAAGTACATATTTCCCCATAGTCTCAACTGATAAAACTATAATAGAGGACTGTGTATAATTGGGGACTATTGGAAAACTATAGTTAACTATAGGCAAACTCGGAAACTATACCTCAGTTTCAGGATATTACTGGGCTGGAACAGGTCTAAAAGAAACCCACAAAGATGATACAGGAATTAACAGGACATGCCCTATGGGGACAGACTGAAGGAACCTGGGATGGTCAGCATGGAGAAAAGTCTGGGGGAGGGGACATAGCATCAGTGTTCAGGTACATGAAAAAAATGCATAAGGAAGAGTAGGAACTATTTTCCTTGGCACAGAAATTAGGGCCAAAAATAATGAGCACAATTTGCAGATACTAAATTTCTCATAAATTCAGCTTAGGGGGAAGACAAACTTTTGACTGTAGGACCTGTATCAGAGGTGGGTTTCAGCAGGATCTGACCAGTTCTGAAGAACCGGTAGCGGAAATTTTGAGTAGTTCGGAGAACCTGTAGTAAATATTCTGACTGGCCCTGCCCCATCTATTCTCTGCCTTCCAAGTCCCAGCTGATCAGGAGGGAATGGGGATTTTGCAGTATCCTTCCCTTGCCTTGCCATGCCCAAGCCACGCCCACCAAGCCACACCCACAGAACCGGTAGTAAAAAAATTTGAAACCCACCACTGATCTGTATAATAGTGAAACAGCTTAATTATGAAACTTGTGGGTTCTCCATCTCTTGAGGATGGCCTACCTGGGTTTCCTGTACATTCCAGAGGGCTGATTTAGCTGATCTTTAATGCTTTGAGGGAGAGATGCTTCACTCAACCAAAATGCTTTGCAAAACACTCCTCCAAATAGTTTGCACAAACGTATTAAACAAAAATTCCCTCATGTTAACAATATATCCAAAAAGTTGCATTGCCAAATATATTTTATCCAAAATTACGTATTTCAAAATGCAGTTTCAAGCCAGGGGTTACATCACAAAATTCAGGGATGTACACCTTTTGAGAGATGAATGTTTTGATCTACACATTATTCTGGGAGATTGAAACCGCTCAGTTCACTGTGAAATAGAGTCTGAATGAAATCTTGCTGCTGCCTTCAGAGTTGTTGAAAGGAGAGAACGGATTTAATCTTGCTTACTCGACTCAAGCTGGGAAATAAATGGCATGATAAGAACTGATTATGAAGGATCCTTGGCAGGGCTTGTTCCCAGATGTCGGGGCAGCAGAAAAGATGAACAGAAGAATTCAGGGTGTATAAAATTTGAAACTGCAGGCTAATTTTTTTTAAAAAAAATCCATGGTTCTTTTTATAACTTTGTGATCCAGAGAAGGGTCTAACTGAAGAAAGGGGCCATTCCCTAAGAAAACAACCCCCATTTCCTGTGCTTTTATTGCCATAATCCTGTCTATTGATTGAATGCTGCCTGCAGTTCAAAATTTCATCCTTCTTTTTCTTTTAAAAAAACAAACAAATCCAGATTTCAGTATTTCATAATTGCATTTACCACTGTTCTTCATTAGTAACGAAGTTACTAGTTACAGCAGCCACTGAGTTTAACTAGCATAAGATCCACCCAGCCATCTCAGTGATATTTTTTTTACTTTTGCTTTGTTTTTTAATTGACCTTATTGAGAAAGAGAACAAACGATTGATTGCTTGATTGATGGCTTTTTGTATAATAAAGATGATGGATTGCTATAGCATGGACTGCAATGGGAGAGTTCCATTAGCTTTATCTGAAATGGAGTAGCCAGAGTACTTGTGGCATTTTAGGCTAAAGCTCAGCAACAGCTGCCTAGTTTCAAGGAAGTTACAATATGGGCTGAAAAATAGAAAAAGGACAAAGCCAGAGAGAAACCAGAAACGATTGTTGAATGTATAACTCACTTTGATCAAATTTCTCTTCTCTTTATTTGAAATTAGTGAAAATCAAATCAATACCTCTGCCGGTGAAGCAGGGATATCATGCCCCATTGTAAGTAGGGTGCCATTTTGGGCTAATCTTTACTACTTTCAATTAAGTCATTCTCTCTGTCTTTCTCCCTCCCTCCCTCCCTCTCCCTCTC
>JANHZT010005941.1:37656-49309 GCA_032468215.1 Stegonotus admiraltiensis | reverse complement strand
CCCCTCCCAGGAGTCCCCACATGGCCTGTTTTGGATGCAGGTAAGTGCAGGGCACACATGGAAGCTCAGGGAGAGTGAAAAATGGGCCTACTGGAAGTTTGGGAAGGCCAGAAACGGGCTCATTTCTGGCCTCCAGAAGACCTCTGGAGCCTGGGTAGGCCGTTTTTGTCATCCTGAAGACTCAAGGAAAGCCTCCGGAGCCCAGGGAGGGCAAAAATGCCCCCCGGCCATGGTGTAGGAGGCCAACTAGGCCATGGCCACCATGGCCACACCCACCCAGCAACCAGGCAGATAACCCCTTGCTAAAATTGTTGAAGCCCACCCCTGCATCCATTCCTTTTGAGATGAGCTACAACCTTATCATCATAAGTTTTAAAAAACTAGGAAAGAAAGTCTGAGTCCTGGGACTTCAAAATTGTTTTCATAAATCCTTTGTGTCCCACTATTATTCATTAAGGGAAAGAATAGTCCAAGGTAATGATTAACCATGCAAATGCTATCCACAGAAGATAGTTGGTTTCTGAGAACCTGTGCCTGAATTATCTGGATGATAGCAAGATGATTGTGTTCCACCTCACAAGAATTGGCAAAAATGTGTTTGGCCAAAGTGAATAATCTTGATTAGGAGGGCTTTAAATTGGATTTTGTGGGGGTTGAGGGCAAATAACACTAAATAAGGATCTTAGATAGACCCATCTACTTACAAAGGAGTGGGAGTATTGCCATGATGGAACCTATTAAACCTCACAATGAAAAAAACCAGAAAGAACATCGGCTCATAAAGTTAATGGCCTTTATTGTCTATTCACTAATACTCAGATATGGGAAATAAACAAGACAAGCTTGAACTCTTAGTACAGCAAGGGAAATGCTATTTAATAGCTGTGATGGAAACCAGGTGGGATGACTCTTATGTCTTGAATGTAGAAACTGAAGGATATAATCCGCTGAAAAGGAACAGAAACAATAGAAAGGGAGGGGGAAATGCGCTGTATCTAAAAAGTAAGTTCTTAAGCTCAGAAATTCAAGTAAAAGATTTTGTAATACTGCAGAGCAGAGTTTTTTGTTTTCTGTGCAATTTTAGGGTTCCATGAGAATCTGAAGGGGTCCCTTGAGAGATTAAAGGCAAAAAAATAGAAAAAAAGTTCACTCTAAGAAAGTCAATTGAATTCAGGCCTTAGATTTAAAAAAAAATGATTTAATAAACTTAGAGTGATGGCAAATAAGCCTTCAGTGCAAGATAAGCTAAATGGAAAAGTTGCCCCAAATGAGTGAATAAACAAAATAACAGAGTTGGAAGGGACCTTGGAGGTCTTCTAGTCCAACTCACTGCTCAGGAAGGAAACCCTACACCATTTCAGATAAATGGTTGTCCAATCTTTTCCAATAAGCCTCCAGTAAACCAACCCACAACTTCTGGAGGCAAGTTGTTCCACTGATTAATTGTTCCGACTGTCAGGAAATTTCTCCTTAGTTCCAGATTGGTTCTCCCCTTGATTAGTTTCCATCTATTGGTTCTTGTCCTGCCTTCAGGTGCTTTAGAGAATAGGTTTATCCTCCTCTTGTTTGTGGCAGTCTCTTAAATATTGGACACTGCTATCATATCATCGCTAGTCCTTCTTTTCATTAAACTAGGCACACCCAATTCGTGCAACTGTTGTTTGTATGTTTTAGCTATTCTAATTACAGTCTTAGACTTATGGTCAGTGATTTTTCAGTTATGGTAGTCACCCCTCCAAAAAAAAAAACCCTACTTATGACCCAATTTTAAAGTTATATCTACTAGAGCAACCCTGCAGTCATTCACATTTACAAATATACTAGAGGGAGTAATTTGGTGTTATCGTCAAAGTTATCTTCCAAATATGGATGGGAAGATCCTCAAAATCTGCTTGGGAGGGTCAGCTTCCCAGTTCATCCATTTTCTCTCATCTTTTTTTCTCAAAAAGGAGCACAAGACTAACAAGGTATCTTCAAACCTCCTTTTTAAATAAATCAGTGCATTGTTTGGCTGATAGAGACTTTTTTTTGTCTTTTTGGAATAGGCATATAAATAGGCAATTTTTTTAAAGGAAAAGAGTTGATTTATTCATATGACGTGAAAGGGTTCATTTATTCATATGATAAATAACATTACACATACAACCCATGAACCATTGGGTCTCCAAATTCTTCCTGCCAGCTTCTCACAGGACCGAAAAAGGTTGTGACAGAGCCTGGAGATAGATAGATAGATAGATAGATAGATAGATAGATAGATAGATAGATAGATAGATAGATAGATAGATAGATATAGTCTCCCTATGAATCTTCCTATTACAACTCTGTATTTTAATGTTGTGTCATACATAAATAAAAACAATGGCAGAGCTTCTCATGTACAGCCTTCATGGAAAAATTCTTTAAAAATTTGAAGGAGATATTCACAGATGTATCTGCCTCTTAAATTGTATAGCATGATCAAGCAAAAGCAGTTGGGCACAGAGAATGTTTTGTGACTTTTGTATTTCATTAAATGCTTTATAATTTTTATATCATAAAATGTTTTATAAAATTTGCCAAATCACCTAGGTCCTGGATTTTGGACACATTCTGTCAATTAGCCCAGTTGTGGGACCTTGGTTCAAAAATCGTTTCATCCATTTAAAGATTTATAGATATGAGAGTCTTAGTAATACAGTGGTACCTCGGTACTCCTTGGTAATTCATTCTGGAAGATGTGATGAATACAAAAAACAATGGGTACCGAGAAAACCACTTGACATACCACATGACCCACTATTTTGGCCAAAAGAAATAGCGAGTCACAAGGCAGCTGATATCAGCAAATTCTTCCTTTTGCGTTGACTACCGGGAGAAGACAAGTGCAAGGTTTCTGCTTCAAAACACATTGAATACTGAGTACAATGAGTTCTGAAGCAGTCAAGTGTTGATGTATGACTATATAAATAAATGCCAGCTTTCAAAGGAAAGGGGAATGCTAGGCAGATTTTTTTTTTTTGGTTGCCTCTTATACATTTGGGACAAAATGTATAAGACAGAAGTTCCAAATTGGAACTCAGGATAATTTTTGGCAAAACTTGGTTACTTTTCTAGGTGAAAAAAAGTCCATAAATCATTAATTATGTTAAATCTAAAATATGAAGTTACATGTTGTTGTCATTTGTGATTCTAAGTGCCAAAATTAAGGAAGAACATTTGCAAAGCTACTTTTCAAATAAATAAAATATGCAATGACACTGTGCAAAACTTTGAATAGATGTTTCATTCTGATTATGCTTGCAGTGAAATCACCTTTGGAAGCTGTTTCAGAAAGTAATGTGTCTCCATCAACATTTTCAACAGCAAAATGAAACAGCAAGACTGCTCATTTCACCTCTCTTCTGAGGCTGCTTTCAGGTACTACATCTGCCAGACAACACACCAGGACAACATGAAACATTGCACTGAGGATAATTCATTCATTTTTCTGTGGCTAAACAAATTGTGTTGCCTCTGCCTCAACAAGAGAACCACATCTCTTCCATGGAGCAAAGCCCCTCACTGAGATGAATTGAAGCTACACACACACATACACTCACATACATACATAAAGACCAGAAGCAAATTTTTGAGTGAAGTCCAAAACGTTGAAAGTGACCCTGTTACTCTAAAAATGCTGATCTTTAAGTTCTCTAGAATCAACTCATTAAATGAACTGAATGTAGAGAGCTAGCCAAGTCTGGGCAGGCTCTGGAATCTGCCATGCTTGGAAGTGCACCATGATTAAATATCAAAGCTGTCTAGTTTATTGCCATCAAGCAGTAGCTGGAGGTTTTGTAAGCAGTGGCCCCAAACAAGATTCCTTGACAACGTCTAAGCTGAAGATAAAAGCACAACAAAAGAACAATATCTCTAACTCATAGGACTTGACTATTAACACATGTGCTTATTTAAGTATGCAAATAATAATATGTAAATGCATGTGTTTGTTTTGTGAGAGACAGTTTAGTGGAGTGGATAAGGCACCAGGCTAGAAATTTAAAAAACAAAACAAAACATAAGTACTAGTCCTGCCTTAGGCCCAAAGCCAGCGGGTGACCTTGGGTCAGTCCCTCTCTCTCAGCCCTAGGATGATGGTAATGGCAAACTACTTCTGCCAAAAACCTATAGGGACTAAACTAAGTAGTTGCCATGGGTCAAAAACTGACTTGAAAGTACATATACAATAAATGAACAAACGAACAATTTCCTTTGAGAAATGACTGCATATCATCAGCAGGTGTCAGATTATATTTATCTGTCTCCTAGTTTCTGCCTCAAATAAAACCTCAACAAAGATCCTTTCTCCTGTATTTCCGTTTGTCTGCTTGGGAATGATTGAGACACACTTGCTGGGCTGCTCTCTCTCTAGGGCAGTGATGGCGAACCTTTTTTTACTCGGGTACCAAAAGCATGTGTGTGTGTGCACGATAGCATGCACGCATGTGCCCACACCCATAATTCAATATCCATGTGCCCCACCCCCACGTGCATGCACGCATGACCCCACATGCTGCCCCACACCTGTGCGCAGCCCCCATGTTCCCCCACGCATGCGCGCATGACCCCCCCATGCCCCATTTTGGACCTAGCAGGGCTCCCTAAAACCTCCAGAGGCCAGAAATGGCCCATTTCTGGTGGGCCCGGTAGGCCCATGTTTTGTCCTCCTCAGGCTCCAGGGGCTTTCTTGGAGCCTGGGGAGGGCAAAAACAGCCTCTCCCATCTCCCTGGAGGCCCTCTGGAGCTCGAAAACACCCTCCCAAAGCCTCCGCATGAGCCCTGTACTTATCTGGCATCCAGAATGGGCCATGTGGAGACTCCTGGGAGGGGATGAGTGGCATGGGCAGGGTCAGCTGAAAATCAGCTGGCCGGCACGTGCATGTGTGCTGGAGCCACAGGTATGGCTCTGCATGCTACCTGTGGCACTCGTCCTATAGGTTCACCATCATGGCTCTAGGGTTCCTGATGATCCAATGTCATTACTCATATATAGGAACTCTAACACATTTCTAAGGGATTACTCTCTACATTCAGCTTGGAGGTGGTTGGAAGGCCCTCTTCCCTTGCATTTGGAGTGAGAAGGGTAGGCCATCAGGGATATAGTGGAAGGGATCTCCTAGCAAGCATATCTTTTATCCATTCCTCCTTTTGTGCAACACAGGATGCTACAGATGTGAACATCTGGAGAGGAATAGTTTGATTTGGAATTGGGCTATTAGTGAATTTGGGGTATTAAATAATTCCAAACCTCATGTAAAAAATGAAGCAATATTAGTTAATTGTCCAGATTGTATGAAGAGGTATAGAAAACTGCCTTCTAATGCAGGGGTTCCCCACTTCCAGTCTAGGGTCCGTTGAGAATTGGGCCATGCAAGTGGCGGATGAGCATATGGAATTAGGTTGCATGTGCAGAACCATCCCCTACACACACACACACACACACACACACACACAGTTGCTGTTGCCACCCCTGCTGCCAGGTTGTGGAGCCAGAAAGGTTGGAGACCACTGTTGTAATGGACAGCTAGATTTTCAGAACCCTGAACTGATAACCATACTCCGCAGTCTTTCAAAGTATATCTCGCAGCTATGAAAATATTGCCAGCTTCATATGTACAACATGCAACGCTGCTCTTTTAAAATTAATTACTTAATTAATTACGAATAATATTCATGCTTTCATTTTAAAGCTTATTCACATTGTCCTGAGCTTCATTCATTTTGTAAGTCATGTTAATGCCAACATTATCCTGAGTTGTACTTTAGACATTTCAGAACCAACAGGGACAATGTCTGAAATGTGCCTCCTTTTTATTTCCCAGATTTGTGTATGGTTTTGTTTTGTTTTACAATATCTATCTGCCAGCCTTTGAGAGTTTTATTTTTCTCTTTGGCTCCTAGGCTGAAATTCTTATGCACATATTTTAATGTAAGTCTCACTGCACAGAAACCTGTAGAGCATTGTTCTGTAAATATTGCATTCACAAATTTTTTTTCTTTTTATCTTTGCTAACCACTTACAAATAATTCACAGGTAGGTTTAGATTTAATGGTAGATTTCTGAATAGGGCACATTAGAAGAACAAGACATCCTGATTCTTTGGGGCTTATTGGCTCAATGTAATATAAAGTAGGATATAACATTATTTATTTTTACTCAAAGATAAATATTGCCATATTCAATGAGACTTCCTTCCAGAATATCTATGTTAATTAGACTGATAACAGACAGAAATCTGAATGATTGTGGATTTCCTAAATTCTGGCCATATCCCCATTCGGTCTTTAGCATCCACCAGCCAACACTGAAATGATGTAAATGCTGTCTTATTTCTGTTATTTTGACACAGTTAAAAATAACCTCTGTTTGCACCTCTGAGTTGTTGTTTTGCATCTTGTTCTAGTTCCTATACTTTGGAGTTCTGGTAGAAAGCCAAATAAATTTTAAAAAAGAAACAAAGAAAATCTTGCCAGATTAGAGGCTATTTAATATTGGGTCAAGTAGACACTTTTCTTTCATTTGCAATTACTGCAATGCTAGAATTCTTGACCTGAAGGGGGAAAAAAATCTTGAAATGTTTATTCATTTCTGCTGCCAAACAAAGGCAGAGGGAGATGAAGATGAGTTGTCAGGACTGTTGATCTAAACCTAACTTTTAACAATTCAGCACAAGTCAGTCACATCTGAAACTTAAATGACTATCTGCCACTTGCAGACCTTTAAAATATTACTAAGTTTGATTCAAGAAGATAACTATTTTATTTTTACAAATTTGCATCTCATTAAAAAAAAGGTATTTAAAGACCTGCATTCTGACAGATGAGCACAATTCAAAACACACTGATGATGTTGCCTCAAATGGTGATGAAATGTTTGAAACCAAATTGCCAAGCTCAGAGCTCAAACCAACAGGATAATTGTTTTATTTTTGAGGAGAGAGAGTAGAGGAATACCCTGTTATATATATACATGCAATTCAGAATGTGATAAGGATATTCCATTTAGAATTATCTATGGGTGTATTTGTGTTTTTTCCAATTGCTGAAGATACCATTAATCATGTTTATGTGTGTATGAATTTTATGCAACAAATATGAAATATGTCATGTTATCTTAACTGTTGTCCGGAGTGGATAAGTACCTGAACTTATTTATAGGGGAAAAAAGAGTATTTAAAACTGATGGAATCCAATGAACACAATCATAAAATGAAAATAAATGCCGCAATATTCCTGGAACATGAATACCTGTTAGCAAATATAGTCTTTGTTTACACTGCAAACACCTGGACTAAACTTGTCCTGAGGAAACCTTTGCCAATTATGTAGTAAATCCACAGCTCTGGTTATTTATATTAGCTATATACAATATTTATACATATGTAGTACAAATATATATCGATACATTCAGGCATTTTAACTATGTTTATAATAGATCATTGTCAACAGTCCCTAAGATGATTTGTTGAGAATTTTTCTGGTCACCTTTCTAGCTCTACATGGTGAGTGACTGACAGCAACCGTATTCCAAACTGGAAGATTTTAAGCAAGCATACATTGATGATGGATGCCTTCTTCTATCCCTACAGAGGTATCATTCATTTGATTTAAACTGGCTTCAGTGACACTCTTCTGCCCTTGAGAGTTTCTTGACTTTTTCTTTGAGAAGTCTGTGTGCTCTGTAAAATTTATTTAAGCTAGAGCTATGACACATTGGGGTGAACGCCAGCAGGCGTTTTGAAATTATTTACAAAAAGCATAGGTGATCTACTTTTATTGTTGTAATCAACATTTGCAACCTGCATGAGAACAAAATCCAAAGCTTTTGTTGGGATTCAGGTTTCACTTTTTCAGGGTTCAGGCCTAACTTTTTTAACTTTTTTAATTTTTAACTTAAACTTTCTAACTTTGTAATTTTAATACTAAATTGTGGGCCAAAAGAATTTAATTTGTTTTAGACTGTTTTTAAATTTGGTATCTATTATTTTATTTGTGCCTGTTCACCGCCCTGAGTCTCTTGGGGAGAAGGGCGGTATATAAATGTAAATAAACTGAAACTGAAACTTTCTGGAGAGGGAAGTTAGTTTATTTATTTATGTATTTATTTATTTATTTAATTTGTATGCTGCCTTTCTCTGAAGACTCAAGGCGGCTTACAATGCATTTAAAACCCATATAGAAAAACATTAAAAATTAAAACATTAAAAACAATTAAAACCCATTCACACCCTTCATGGCTGGATCTTGCCAAATTGCAACATCGAGATCAATGGCCCCAGGCCTGCTGGAAAAGCCAGGTTTTCACAGCTTTTTGGAAGGCCAATAGGGTGGGGATGGTCCAGACCTCAGGAGGTAACTGGTTCCAGAGAGCTGGGGCAGCCACAGAGAAGGCCCTCCCCTGCAGAAGTTCCTTCTGCCATGCATATAAATTCATAAACAACACAGGGGCTCGAAAGAGATGTTTGAGGTTCCATTTCTGCATCTCCTCTCCATCACAAAAACAAGGACAGGAACAAATGGAGATCCTGAAATTATAATGCTTACATGATCAAGTTTTCTGTGAGGAGTATACATTATACTGAATGTGAGAGTGATTAGAACAGATAAAAAGCATATATGTTTCCTCCATATAAGCTCTCTTTCTAGAAGTATTTTTTTAAATAATCCTATAATGCCTGCTGAGCTTCTTCTTCAGCTTTTAAAGAGGGTAAAGATGAACAAAGTATACCACCTTATGATAAAAACAACCTGGTTTAAGACGACGTATGGGCCCAGCCATTATTTCTAACCATGATATAGCTATAGTAGCATAGAGATGGAACACTTCTGATTGTATCATTTGTTTTATTTTTTTCATACAACCTTAAAAGCCAACAAAAGGATGAATTCGTTCTTTCACCATGGAGGTTCAATAATGTTCTATTGCCAGCAATTTTAGAGAAATCAACTTCAACAGATTTGACTTTTCACCTCTATGAGCTATGGTATCCATTTCTCTTTAATGTATATGTAGGAAATGTGCTTATTATAAAGAAATTATGGCCCACAAAATGTTGTAAATTAAATTAAATAGAAAATAATTAAAAGTACTTTAAAACTTGATGTGAAAAAGATTTCTTCCAAACCAATATTAACTATAAACATACTTTTAGAAGAAAAAGTAAAAGTTGCATTCTGAAAGAATGAATAATGTTTAGGGTTTTTTGAGAAGAGTCCATGCAACAACCCTAACAATGAAAAAAATGTTGCCAAACAGTTAAGTTGTTATAAATGCAAATAGGCTAAATGGTTAAAAATATTCAGATTTAAATGAACTCAAGCAAGCAACCTTAGGAACCAATGGGTAAAAGTAAGGATCAAGGCAAATCGTGTGAAAAGTTCCGTTTTAAAGGTGGGGGTTCCAATAGATTTAATAGATTGGTTAATTTATAAAATGAATTCCTCTTTTTCATTTACAAATTAACAAATAAAAAATCTAACCGAGCTTCAACTAATGCAACTTCACAGCCAGGCAACATCTGCAGAAAACTGATCATCAGAAATTTCTGTATATCCTTTCCGCTGCTGACCAAAACACACACACCTTGATTTCCTTCTCATAGATGGATTTTGACACTTGCAGGTCATTCTCCTGGTAAAGCCAACTGCTCTCTGGTTGCTCGGAGGGAATGTTGATAGTCTTGGATTGCAGATTCCATACACAGCTCAAATTGGCCACTTTAGTACATTGAATCATGTTGGGCAGGACTAAGTGGCCCTTCTGCCTTGTTTGGATTCTCCATCGAATGCCAGTGTTGCTTCTTGTAGTTCTGAACTGACCACTGTTTTGGCCAATTAGCCCTTTAATGGTAAAGCTGCCCTTTGCAAAGCGTTTTCACAATCTTTTCAGGTGCCTTTCAGTTTCCACACGCTGTTCTTGAATAGGGAAATGCAACCCAGTGGTGAAATCCAAATTTTTTAACTACCGGTTCTGTGGGCGTGACTTGGTGGGCATGGCAGGAGAAGGATACTATAAAATCTCCATTCCCTCCCCACTCCAGGGGAAGGTTACTGCAAAATCCCCATATCCTCCTGATCAACTGGGACTCAGGAGGCAGAGAATAGATGGGGGGAGGTTAGTCAGAGGTGGTGTTTACCAGTTGTCTGAATTACTCAAAATTTCCGCTACCAGTTCTCCAGAACTGGTCAGAACCTGCTGAATACCACCTCTGCAAATACTATTTCTACTCAAGAACCTTAGTTAATAGTTTCAGGTAGATGTTGAAGAGGAAGGGGAGTACATTAAACATTGTGGTACTCCATAGGCAAGGGGTCATGGACTTAGTTTTGTCTCCCCCACCTCTCCTGAACTTTCTCTTGACAAGCAAAGATATTGGATGCCTCCTTTTGGGAATGTTACAGTGACTTTGATATCCCTTTTCTCCAAAAACACAAACATATTCCCATCTGGGTACACCCTGTATACATTTAAAGCAAAATAATAATGGAACACCCCCAGTCACTGAGCACAATAATTTCCATGAAATTTAAAAATACTATGACTACGTGGAGCCATATGCCAGCATAGTCCAGATTTTAAGCTAGACAATATGTTTCTTGGTAGGCTATATCTTCTCCATTAGCTAAGAATAGTGAAATTAATTGTACAGCTATCCTCATTTAACAACCATTCACAGTTATGATGTTGAAAAAGTAACTTTGTGATCAGTCTTCTTATTTATGATCGTCACTGGTCTATAAAACAAAGGAATGCTGAAGTAAGATCATAAGCATAGTCACGGTTTCACTTACTGACCACCTCACTTATCGACCAAGACTCTGGTTCTAGTTGTGGTCACTAAAACAAGAACTACCTATACTCAAGATCTTTTTGACACATATATAGTTTACTTCACCACTAAGTGCACCAGTAATTATGGCTGGTGATTTGAGTGCTTATATTGAGAAATCTGATCCTTGTATACAAGCTCACTTTAAATGGTCTATTCTCACAAAAGAAGGACTTTTCCCTTTACAAGCTCAACATCCCCATTCCAAAGATAATCAGTGTAATTTGTCAGGGTTGCTATTAGCCCAGTTTATAGGCAGCCTAGTTCTGATTATATAAAATTACTCTGCTAGGAGATTTTTAAATCTGCTAGGAGAAACTTTAATGGGCAACTAAGGGTTTTAAGGTTCAAAAGACACCAGTGTGGTTGAATACATTATGGTTCCACATATTTATGCTTATTTAATAACACATTTTTAAATCAGAAATCACTCTGATAGTGACACTTTCCCATTAATCCTAAAGTAAATACTAATTTTTTAAAGTCCATTGTCCCCTAGGGAACACAATAAAAAGTCACATTTGGAATAAATTGTCTTCCAAAATAGCAAAACAACAACAACAAACAACGAAATATACCTGTCTGCTCTGTTGAATTCAGAAGTTCTCTTTCAGCTTTGTTCCCAAATTTATTTAGCAGTCTCCTCTGAGCAGGTATTATAGTGTGGGAAGAAATATCCTTCTGGTTTCAGCTCCAAGTGGGGAAAAAGACACTGAAAACATGGAGACTGCTTGGAAAGATGGTTTAATGGTGGACAGGATCACATGGCTTGAGTTCCTGAACAGAAAAGGGGTGAGATACAG
>JANHZT010005937.1:390934-403961 GCA_032468215.1 Stegonotus admiraltiensis | reverse complement strand
CCACTGGTATCTGTACTGAAATTTCTTGGCCCTATCCAAATAAGAGACAGTCAAATTGCAACTTACTTTCATAAGGCTATTTCATCCATTATGTTAAAAACTAAATTAAGTAATTCTTTAGTTACTAGTTCATTACTAGTTTTCTCAGCTTTTATATATGGATGAAGAAATGGCAGACAAACAAACAAGCAGGCTTTATAGAAAGATGAGGGACGAGACATCAGATAGATGTTATACAAAGGATATACCATGGATAATATAAACAATAAGAAAATATAATGAGTAAATTTATTTTTGTTTAATTGACTAAGCCAAAGATTTTGATTATAAAGATCATGACAAAATATGGAATGTATTAAGCCTAATGGGCATAGCAAAATAACTGATTATTCTTCTGACACTAATATCAGAAGAGAAAAAAGCTATTGTAAGAGGTAATATTGTTAAAAAGAGTGGTATAGAACAAGAAATGAGACCCTGATTATGTATGTATGTATGTATGTATGTATGTATGTATGTATGTATTTTCTGATAACTATTTAATTTGTACAGGCAATATAGTATGACAGAGTTCAGAAAATGAAAGATCTGAGTTAATCTTAAATACAAAGGAGGAAAAGTCTATGTAAACTACGAAGCCTATTTCATCAATTGTATGAAAAAGCTCAGTAATTTCACCATTGACCACAATACTTGGTTGAAGAATACTTAAAGATGAACATTGTATTGGAGAACTAAAGGAAAAATCAATCAAAGACAATGATGAACTTAAACAAAATTGAAAGGTCAATGAAATTTGTTAAACAACAAAAATCAAAATACATTTAAAGAAATTATTTTTCTGATGGCAAATCATGGGTGTGAAATTTGGCCACTGAAAAAGGAGAAGATATACACTGCAAGAAGATATATACTGCAAGGATCTCAAACTGGCGGCTCATGGGCTGGATGAGTCATGTGCAGGCCATGCCTACCCCAGCTCCACAGAGGGGAAAAATGTCATGATACGTCATGTGACACCAACGTGACACTGCAAGTTTGACACCCATGTTATACATGGCATGGGCCCGGGGTACTTGCAGGACCACCTCCTACCGGCCTCCCACTGCCCTGTGCGTTCACATAGAGCTGCCCTCCTCCGGGTGCCGTCGGCCAGGCAGTGTCGGCTGACGACCCCCAGGATGAGGGTTTTCTCTGTGGCCACACCGACCCTTTGGAATGGGCTACCCACCGATCTCCAGATGGCTCCTGATCTCCGCACTTTCCGTGCTGGCCTGAAGAGCTGGCTGTTCCAGCAAACTCCCTGATAATTCTATGAGGTTTTAAATTAGGGGATTTTAATTTGGAATGGGTTTTAGATTTTATTGTTATTGTTTTTATTCATGTGAGCCGCCCCGAGTCCTTCGGGAGAAGGGCGGCATATAAATTTTAATAATAAATAAATAAATAAATACAGTATATCATTGCATTATGGACGTGAGGATGGTTATTAGAAGTATCATAGGCTGTAACAATGAAACAGCTGGTCCTCAATGAAACCAGAGTGATTATTCTCTTAAAGCTATGTTCAACAAGCACTATGGATTACAAACAAACAAAAATTGTTTGACAATAATGAAAGTAGAAAGAAAAGACAAGATGGATGGAAAGGATCAAAAAGTTACTGAAATATTTGTTAAAAAGATTCACATTATCACTGGGAATAAATTTAGTGGACCCCAATTCATATATCAACCTCAGGCTAGGCCTAACTCAGTGCTAACTTACTTAATTAACTTATCTGTTCAAGAAATAAAAAGCTCAATTAAAAAGATTCCATATTACTGGCCTAATAAAATAAATGATTAAACACTGGAAAACATTTAAACAATGAATGAACTGATGAGAACAGAATTAATTTTCTTTTGAATTTCAGCTTCTCAAGTTTACTTATATCTTCTTCAGTCAGTGCCGGCTTGTCACTCCTTATGTATTCCTTATCACACTGAAAGTTCAGCTGAAAACTTTTGAAGTATATAATAAAAATGTAATGAAAATTAGTGTAATTTATAATTATTCTTGGCACATGAGGAGGTATCATTCAAAGATTAATTTCTTAATCTCTAAATATGTTGAACAAATATCTGACATGGAAGCAAGCTTTAGACGATTGTAATGATTCATAGTAGAGATTTCAAACTTCTCTTGAAATTCAGATTAAAATCCTATGTAATTAATTCCCAGGTCTATTTCTCTTTCCTTTTTCTCCAAAAGCTATTGTTTTCTTCTCTCAGCATTCCTTTTTTCTCTTTAAAGGGTAAATCAAGTTAACCCAGCTAGAGCAGGAACAGCAGAAATAGCTCTCCAACTTTATTAGTCAAAAACAATTTTTCCCATCTTCACCTTCTCTATAAAATTCAGAGAAGCTCTCAGGGATTCTTAAGAAACATCAATTTCCCAGCCACAGGGAATTATCTATCTATCTATCTATCTATCTATCTATCTATCTATCTATCTATCTATCATCTCAGAACCATTATTCTAAAATGAAGAAATAAGGGAAGAAATAGGTGATTTGGGAAGAAGTGTTCATAATAATCAGTATTAAACTTTTTGGGAAAAAGAATGACCCTTAGACCTCATACATAAATCAATCTACAATGTTTTCTGATCTTCTGGGTATTTTTTTTACAGGTATAGATATGGATTCTTGATGTTGATATCATCCACGCAGAATTGCTGAGGCCTGTACCACCATAACTATCACAGCCTTGTGCCAGATATTTGGGGAGAAGTACATGCCCACAGGATTGGAAACAATCAGTGTTCATTCCGTTGCAAAAAAAAAAAAGGGGGAGGTAACTCCAAGGATTCCTCCAATTTTCCTCATAATTTATACTGGCAAGATTCTGCTTAAGATCATACAACGTTTAGTGCTGACCATAAATAAGGAAGTACCAGACCTTCACGCTAGGTTTAGAAGGAGTCATGGCACTTGTGACCATATTGCAAATCTACACTGGATCATGAAACAAATATATTTAGATAAAGGGCCAGAGAAATAGCAATAGCAATAGCACTTAAACTTATATACCACTTTACACAATGCTTTACAGCCTTTTCTAAGTGGTTTACAGAGTCAGCATATTGCACCCAACAATTTGGGTTCTCATTTTACCCACCTTGGAAGGATGGAAGACTGAGTCAACCTTGAGCCTGGTGAGATTTGAACTGCCAGATTGTAGTCAGCTGGCAGTCGGCAGAAGTATCTTGCAGTACTGCACTCTAACCACTGAGCCACCAATAACACTGTATCACTGTTCTTACCACCACAAGAAAGGCCTTAATAGCAGCTGTAAGTCGTGTTCAGTCAGAATCATCTTTTGTTTTCCTTCAGCAGCGCTCTAAATTCCCCTTGTTACTAGTCACTTTTTGAGTGATATGCACTTTGAGTTTTAATTTAATTAAAAATAGCTTGTCCATGGTATCAAATGATTGGATACCACTTAAAAAATTCAATAGAAATTGTGGGAAATTTGACAGAGTTAATGTGCCAGTCATACAAACATCACTTAATTTATTCTATTAAGCAGGGTAACAGATTAATAACAGAGGATAATTAATTAGATATTTAATTAATAAAAGTTAACAAACAGTTAATATAATAATAACTATTTGTCAATAGCTAATTAACAGATTAATAGAGGTTAACACCTGCACTGACTGTGGGAAGAATGGAAATGTGTGTGTGTGTATAGTATATATAGAGGAAAACATAAAATGCATGATTTTAAATATAATACAGTAGGGCTCAAACAGTTTAAATTGTAGAAAGTAAAAATGTTAAGTTTCACATAGGTTACTTCTATTTTATGTATAAACCTTTATTTTAGATAATGTTCAATAATTTGAATAACGATACATCACTTTCAGTTTATCTTGCAAAAATCTCAATGTTTTTCAAGCGTATAGACTTTACATCTTAATCCTGTTTAAACTTTTTATTCAGTCCCATCACAAGAGATTAACTGCAAATTATAAGATAGTAAGTAACATTGGTCCTCAGCACTTTTGTACTTAAAATTCAATAGCACTTTCCTAGTTATACTCTACTGAATGTGTAATGATATGGTAATAAAAATACTCCCAAAGGGAGTATATTATTTATAAAAAGATGACAATTTCATTCACGAAAGTTTACTTACATAACAGAATACATAATACAAAAGTTTTGAGTTTTGTAGTGTATATTGTATCATAGGCTTACAGACCTGAAACTGATCTTATCATTTAGAGTTTCTTTCTAATGTCACCAATTCATTTTCTCTATCTACACACAAATACTGAAGCAAGGTATAGTTAGAACATTTATTTATGCTTCAACCTTTTCTGAAGATAAGAAAGAAAAACTGGCAGAAAAGACTCCATTATGTTGGGTAAAGAAAAAAAGAAATATTAAATGCAACTTGTTACATTATAAAAGAGAGTTTTTACCTTATATATTCCGGATTGGTCCGAAGTTTTTCAGAAATCGTTATTTTTTCTAATTCTAAGCAGTTTGTGATAGATTTAGTTTCTGCTATTTCTTTTTCAAAATCTAAAAAGAAATGACACTGTTGTATAATAAACTATTATCCATTTATACTAGACAATTAAAAAAACTCAATGGATTTGTTCTTTGAACAACTCCAGGCCAAAGGTCAAGTAGAGTCTCCACATACCAAAATTCTCAGGTTCAATTTGCAGTGAAACCAGATTAGGAGCAAGAGGGTTTGAACTGAAATCCTGGTTATTCCTGGTAGTGAATGCAAACTCCTGCATGTCCAGCATAGAAGGGAAGGGTCTGGGTCAGAAGTACAGGAACATTTTGCAAATCCTCTGTTGGATATAAATGACCCCACCTGCCTAGACCAACAGCACACATAGATAAAAGCAGGGAGCAGGAAGTAACAGGCATGGGAATGTTCCTTAGATGCTTAGAATGGGTGGGAAAAACAATAAGAAATGCTGGTTGCAAATAGAAGGAAACAGCAGCCGGCTAAGCATGTCCAAAGCTACCACAGTTGGAGGAAATACATCTAAAGCAGCATCAAGGCTGGAAAAGCCCAGACTGAGCCCAAACCAGCATCAGTAAAACAGCCAAAGAGGCCGACTCTGAAAATGTCAAGACTTTTATATGGATTAGTAATGCAAAGCCAGAAGCAGTTTGGGTGAGGCTTAGCAAGAGATCTGCAACTTCAGAAATGCAGTAGGTGAAGTTATCAAAAAGGCCCTGTAGACCATGGGGGAAGCTACCTAGACTACTAAGAGACCTCTCTGGGAAAACTACTCTAACTGAATTGAATATAGTTAGCAGGTGATTACAGAAGATCTCTAGGGATAGAGCTCTGAACTTCCTGGGAAACTGAGGTGTATGCAATACAGCCCAGTGGGAGGAAATTCATGGAACTTGTGTCCCCATTTGCTTGTGTCTTTTCCATTCACAATATACCAATAGTAGCAAGTCTTAGTATTTATAGAAAGCATAGCCAATGATCAGGTTTTCTGGAACTTATGGTTCAGCCAGTTGAGCTGGCATTGGTAGATTCCACTTGTGCACTGGAATATTGACTTATATGAATCAGTAGTTTGAGCTAAAAATAGAAGATAAGAGATTGAGCTTAAAATACAATATACGTAATTTATCAGGTTAAAGTTAAATTAGGATGTGATTAATTTTACAAAACTAATTGATACAGCATAATATATGTCAAATATGTTGATAATGAAGAATGAAATACATTAACAATATGAGAATAGAAAGTGTAAAACCAGAGCTTATTTTGTGGGTTTTGTTATAGTAACTTTCAGAAGTAACGAGAAGCTATACTTAATTTTAAAGAAAAAAGAATCCTCTTTTTAGCAATAAAATTTGCTAAAATTCCCAAGCAGTGCAGGATACGTTTGTTCATTTATTGTTTATTTATATTTTACTATGTAGTCGTTTTAAAGTAATTGAATATATAGTATTTTCTGCTTTCTCATAAAATGTCTTCCTGTGAGGATAAATTTCAAACACTATTTCTCAAATTATGCTTGAACATTAAATCAGCTGAACATCAGGTAAGCAATATACCTGTGAGTTTCCTTTGGAGAATAGATAAATCCTGCTTTAATTCATTCTTCTGTAGATGAAATATTTTTAATTGAATTGTTTCATGCTCCATTGATTCTATTTCTAAGAAAGTAATAATTTTCAAGTTAGAAATCTATTAACAATGTAATATTTATTACAAAACTCTATGGCATGCCTTTTCTAAATATTTTGAAATAGAACTGTATAAAGAAACTAATAAAATCCAAGAAATTATATACAGTATACTTCTGCATTTAATAATCACATATAGATTTCCTGCTAACAGATATATGCATGTTTTAACTATTGCACAGGATTACATCTTATTCTATGTGCATTTTTATTGATAGTTATGTTGTCCATTTATATGAGAAAGTATAATATTAATTTGAAAAATACGTGACTAATTTGAACCTAAATGTGAACCAAAAAAATAAAATATTTATGATCAACAACAAAACAGTAAGTGTTCAAAAGTTGTTCTCCCAAATAAGAGAAAAGTAATAGAAGAAAAACACTATATACAAGTTGCTTAGTAGCAATGATGCACCGCAGATGCTGTTTTAGTTAATAGTGTGTTGGAGAGCTCACAGCACAGTTTGAATCCTGTGAAATACTAGTTTAACTACTGCTGCTTCTCACTGGTTCATTTTAAAATTCACATTTTCTCATACAAGAGCTTGCAATTATACAGATTTATATGACTAATTACCTTCATATAAAAAAAAGATATGAAAATTACTGTCTGCTTAAGTTAGTCATTTGATGGATACATTAAATTGTACAAAACTGTTGAACACACTACCTGTGAAATTAAAGTTGCCAACTATTGCCTGAATAGTTGCCTCTAGTCACTTTGCTTTCAGAAAGTATTATTTTTAATACAAATTTAATACTTATTTTAATAACTGTGTGACTTTAATGTGGTTTTCTTTTGTATTTTTTCTGTATGTGTTTCTAAGCACAATAATGTTTCTTATCCCAAAGGGCATAATACGGTATCCTATTCTATTGTTGATCAAAGCAGTATTTAGCATGTGATTAAGGGTTACTTTTCAGAGCAGATAACTGATATCCTTTCTTTGGGGTACAGAAACATTTTTGTTGCTTTTGATTTTCTGTTGGAATAATTCTACGATCTAAAGTCTTTATCAAACTGTCAGTCTGTAACACTACAGATGCCACAAGAGAAAAAGTTTCCCAGTGTAGCAGTTCTTAGGAGCCACATATCCTCAACAAACTGGTAGACCATTCTGTTGCTAGATGCTACTGATATCATGAAGCTTTCTTGTCTGCGACCGCTGCAATTATCCTATGACCAATATTGTGTGATGCAGTTACCATCCTTGTCATGATTAATATTCAGTGCTCATAGAGAAGGCCATGAAAGAATGTCTGTGATGCTATCCTAAAAAATGACCAACTTGGCATGAAAAATGATCAGCTTGACTGCTACCTGTGCTAATTACAGCTCACACTGACTCTAGCTCTAGACCAGGGCTGTTAAACTCTCGGCCCGTGGGCTGGATGAGTCACAAGCTGACCACTCCTGGTTTAGCGAAGGGAGAAAAAGTCACCATATGTCATGTGGCGCCGTCATGACGCTGTGAATTTGAAACCCTTGCTCTAGACCAGTGGTTCTCAACCTGTGGGTCGGGACCCCTTTGGGGGTCGAATGACCCTTTCACAGGGGTCGCCTAAGACCATTGGAAAACACATATTTTCGATGGTCTTAGGAATAATTTTATGGTTGGGGGTCACCACAACATGAGGAACTGTATTAAAGGGTCGCGACATTAGGAAGGTTGAGAACCACTGCTCTAGACTTTGAGGTTTAGAATTATTTAAAAAAATACTTGTTACATAGAACTAATATTATTTTCATATTTAGAGATGCAGTAGGATAAAATAGCAAATGGAAGGTTGGAAGATAAATAACAATAACTTAAATCTAGCCTCGAGTATATCCTACATAAATATAATACAGTGTTGAAATCCACAGTTAAAGTTCTCTGCAGCAGACAGGAAGCTTCACTATAATATACTGTTTTTCACTTTAGTCAAATGGTTATATTAAATAAAAAAATTAAAGCCTGGAAAAAGTATGAGTTTATTTTGCCAGACAGTTTTAGTACAAATATTTATGTTCTGCAGTAATCTAAGTTAAAATGTTTAAACTGAAGACCTACCTTTTCTCAGAAGACTTTCCTTCTCATCTAGTTCCCCTATTTCAGTCTGAGCTCTTTTTTTAATTACAAGTTCCCGATTTAATATTAACCCATATTCATTGTTGAAATTTTTAATTTTCTTCAAAAATGTTTCATCTTCTTCAGCAATTTTTATCTTTAGATTTTTCTTATTATGTTATGAAATATAAAAAGTGTAAATGAAAAAAAATAACCTTAACTTACTTTTTAAATATACATTTTAATATATAGAAAATATTGGGAGATATGTCAAAACACTATAATACCCAGTAGTGCGTTTCAAATCCCGTCGCTACCGGTTCACTTGTGGGCATGCATATGTGCATGCATCCGGGTGGGTGGGCGGAGCCTCCCACCACTGCTACCAGTTTGCCCAATCCGGGGCGAACCGGTAGCAACCCACCACTGATAATACCCACTATATTGAACTTAGAAATAGAATACAAATATAAGTGTACACTATGGAAATTTCCCATTTGACTATGAATATGGGAAAAAATTACTTGTTTTTGATGCATGGCCTAAACTGCATTTTCTCATAAATAATCTCAGCTGATTTCAGTATAATTTATTTCAAAGTACATTTCCTTATGAGGAATATATTTTATGTTTGTTAATATTACAAGAATAATAGCAACCACATTTACTGAAAAATGCCAGCATGGAAATGGTAAGGAAATAAGTAGCATTATGTCCTTAATTGAAAACAGAATTAATTGCCTTTCTCTTAAAACAATCCATCCTTTTAAGCCCATATCATTTGAACCAAGAACTTAAATTTCTTAAGAAGAATGACATTTTGCCTTGAATTCCCTCAGAGACCTGCCTACCTACTTATCTGTCTACCTGCTTAGCTTAGGTAAGCAACTGAGAGAAATAGGAATTATTCCTGTAAAAGCAAAGAGCAATAATTACACCATGTTTATTCTCTATGTAACCTTAGAATACAGTAAGATAACCCAGTCATATTACGTAAGGCAATAGAGTGTAAATGTTTGTAAGAACAAGGTTAGCAATAATAAAGTTATAAATCTATTATGGCAAGGACATTGTTGGTCAACACAAAATCTGGGCCAAATAAGCCAATTGCCAGGAAGCCAGCCATCATGACAGCAGATGTCCTGTTAAAATTAATAGTTTATTGTTAAACACTCAAAGAGCCATTTGGACCCATTTCCAACAGAAAAGAAAACACCAGGAGCCACAAAACCTTTCCCGTGCCTGACTCTTTCTTGAGTGGTTACAAAGCTAGCATATGAAGTTGGATTAAACATTCTATTTTCTTCTGAAACTTTTCTTTTCTTGGATTTATTCATGGTTTGCCTACTGGGGGTTGAAAAGCTCAATAAATCATGTGCTGGCGGGTGTTGCACATTGGCTGTTGTGATGCATATTTTGAGTGAGAGGGAACCGCAGCAGAGGGCTGAAAGAGCCACATGCGTCTCCAGAGCCACAGGTTGCTGACTCCTGGTGTAAGGGGATATAACCATATAAGGGAATAATAAGATTGTGAACCCAGAAAGGGGCAGTTATGGGGCAATGGTCTTGTAAAACGTATTTAAAGGTCTGTATTCCTTTGTCTCATGGCCCTTCTGTCAGCTACCTAGATTAGCACAGAGGGTCAGCTTTTGCAAAAGCTTTAATAAAGGCTCTTGTATTGTTCATCGTGTCTCCTGTTGATTCAGCTTGAGAAATTCAAATCTCACAGCAATAGTAGCAATTTATTAGTTACTAATAATAATGATTGTGTTAAATAATACATCTTTTATTTTTTTATTTGTGGAAATAAATTATCATAATTAGTTGTAAAAATCAATTATCTTAACTTATGGGCTGAGGACCCATTAATTGTTGCCTCATTAGAACCCCAAACCTTTGGGCTAAGTGTAATTCTAAAAAGGTTGGATACTACATATTTAAAATGCTACTATTGGAAACATACACATGCTTCAAGATGAGTATTCTTCTGACTTAGAAGATCAGCTTTCTGTTTTTCTAAACTCTCTTTCCGTTTTTTGAAAAGTTCCAAATTAAAGAGCTTTTCAGATAGCAACTGAGCCTATAAAAAGAAAAACATACAAGTTGTGAAATTAAAAACAAGTGGTATTTTTGTTATGGTTTGTTGTTGGACAGATGTTACACATATGACAATCTTTGTGAGATTTTAAAAATCAATATAAACACATTTTTTAAAATGGTATTATCTCTTAATTCCAACTGATCAAAATAAATAAAGTCTTTTAAAATAGGTAGAGGTCCTGCATTTAGACAACCTTTCTATTTCAGAAGAATTTGGAGATGCAGATCCAAGTTTTGTCTTCCAAACCTCCAGCTGCCAAACTTTATCTCTGGTTCAGTTTTCCTTACATTTGAGACTGCTTGATTGCAAATGCCTTGGAAATGGCTCATTGATGGAGAAACAGAGCATTCCATCTCCCAACCAGGACTCACCGTTAGTGAAGGACTTTGTCTCTTTGGTCATTATAGAACTGGGACATGCTGGCCGAGGAGTGACTGCATTTATATTGGATTATACTGGTGAGATCAGCTGTGTCCTAAACTACTTACGCAATATATTCTTGAGAGCAGCATTTTTGAAAAGAAAGTACTGAACCATGAAAGGTGAAATGCTATAATTCAAAGTTCTAATTACATGCTACCTAGTTTTCACAAGAACATACCAAAAATGTATACTTCCTTGATCAAAAGCAGTTTGGCCACATGAGCTTTGTATTTCTCTATATATTTATAATATCTTGAAAGCATGAAAATTAGAAATAAAAATTGTAGATCAATCTGGAAATGGAATTTAGAATGGAACTGCAGTCAACCTAATACACACTGCATTAGAAGAGCATATTTTGAATTTTTTTACTATCCCAAAACTGATAAGTGGTGACAATTTTAATGGTGAACTGAATTTATTTCATCCAGGAGAAGTAATGCATATTGGCTTTTTCAGGATTGTGAATGCATGCAACAGACTTTTGAAAAATAAATTGAGCCAAATATATAAGTTAATGTTCATTGACCTTTATGTGAGTTTAAAGTTATAATTGGTTTAGGAATGCTTTTCTAGTTTTCCTCATTTGTAATTCATAGAAATTGTTTCTCCACTTTCACCAACCTTCTATATCTGCCATAGTAACAAAACTGTAAATCAGAATGAGTCAATAGCAAATTAGGGATGTATACAGTACATGGAATTATGACTGTCATAAATTATTTTATAAACAGCAACCGAATGAATGTCATTGCCTGGCAAAAATATAGTTCTTGTAATTTTGCAGAAGGGACAATGGGTTTTTTCTTCTGTGACCTTGGCTTACAGCTAAATGAGAGGTCATGAAAAATTCAAGAATGTTCAAGAACATTCAAACACATTATTTTGATAAACTCTGTGAATTTCTATATATTCGTATTATATCTTCCTAACTTATTTATAGTCTTTAGCAATAAACAAAAAAGACCCAATATTTTAAAAAATGAGATATAGCTGGACAATCTTCTAATTGAAAGCATTAGATTGATTTTAAATAGCTTAGCAACTTAATGGGCAGTTATAGGTTTTCTATCTATATGATCTGCTACGCTGTTGAAATGAAATTACAGAGATGGAAAATTCTGAATCCTGCCTCAGACGAACCTAAAAAAAATAGTCCCTTGAGTTCTTGCATTTGGAATCTCACCTAATTTTTTTTCAAGGTGGTCTGAAAGGATTTGGAAAAATGCTCTACCCATTTTTATAAAGTTTTGATTAATTTTATGAAAAACTCTCCAAGAGTTGCTTTCTTGCATTTCAAAGCAAATGCAATCAAAACAAATTTTTAAACTTGCAAGGAACTGAAGCGATAAAAATTTGTGAATCTTCTAAAGCTTCTTTCTTTTTTAAGAATTCCTAAAAGTTTTTTCTGAACATGCTTGAGAGCACTTCTTACGATTCCTTAAATGATACCTGAAATAAGTTAAATCATAGTTTACCCTATCCTCTTCTAGAATAGTTGCAAGGATTAGATCAAAAAATTGTTTTATTCACATCTTAGTATTGCCAAAGCATAATAAATAGATAATGTTTTCCATTATCTGGTTCATTTTTGTCATCAGACACTATGATTGAACTTGATGCCCACATTTAACCACTATCAAGAAACGTAACAAAATTTAATACCAATAAACACCAAAGATAAGAGAATTTTCCTTCCTTCCTTCCCTCCCTCCCTTCCTTTTGTATCTTCTATGCCTTTAGAATAATCCTGTTGAACACTGCTAATACTATAAAACAGTGATGCTCTGTATGCTAACACATATGGATCTTGATAAATTCCACCAATTTTTTTAATATAAACGTTGATATATAACAAAAAGGAAACAGTAGAAGATATAAAAAGTTATAACATTAGTTAAAAAATCCATTGCTCTTACTTCAATTTCTAATTTTTGTTTTTGTTCACCAAGTTGCTGTGTAATTTGATTAGCTTTTTCATGATTTTTGCTTATATCCAGTTTAACTGCAATATAAAGCATACACTTATACATTGAATATATTCAGAAACAAACATTCTTTTTTCATAAACATGAAACAGTTAAAAAAATCTCAAAGATATTTGATCAATGAACTGAGTTGTGGTACCAAATAGTAGCAAATTCATTATGAGCACCACTATGAATAAGTCATCGTTAATCAGTTTTAGGAAAAATAACACTTTTTTTTTCAACTCAATAGGCT
>JANHZT010005937.1:375889-390834 GCA_032468215.1 Stegonotus admiraltiensis | reverse complement strand
GTCCTATTTATTCCAGAGAATAAAAACCTTCAATAATTTTGGTGAGCCAGAAATCTTTAAAGGCAATTGACTCTCTCTCTTTCTCTCTCTACCTCTCCCTCCCCGCCTTGCACACACACACACCGTTTTTCCAGTTCTCCAAAATCAGTTCCAAATCCCTGCAGAAAGGAAATAAACACTTTACCATCTGGCAATTGAACAATACAAAGCATTGTTAGGATATCGTAATTCTTCATGATTGCTGTGATGTTCTTTTATTCAATTACTTAGTCTCAAAGGGACATTTAAAGTTACCATGTTGTGCCAATTAAAAAAAGACACATACATATCCATGGTTTTGAAACAACAGGGGAAGTTTGATCAGGAAAACTTGGACGAAATGAGTACCAATAATAACAACAATAATAGCAACCAGGGCAACAGCAAAAGCTAGGGCTTCTTAACAATCAGATGAAGCAATCTGTGGCACTTCTACGCCTTGGCCTCTCTGCATTCGTATCACAGGTCAGTCTGAAGCTGCAAGCCTGCTTTATGTATTTAGGCCTCCCCTCTTCTAAAGATCCCTGCGTAGTATCTGTGTCTTAATCTTAATTAAATAAGGGTAGGCCCTGACCTTGATGCATCAGACACCTCTTTTCTTCAGCTTTCTGTTCTACGAGGAAGATTTGCTGGAACAAGGAGTCTAGGTTCATTTTGAGATTTCTGAGAATGAGGAGAGGAAAACAGTAATTGATTTGCTGTGTTTTAGCTGTGGAGCTACAAGGTAGAAGCCTTTTCCACGCAGAAATCTGGACAAAACCACATCAGATGTGTGGCGTGTGGCTGTAATTTTGCTCTGATTAATAAACGAAGTCTGGCATCTATTAAGCTAGCATATGACAGAAGGGTAACTAACTCTGGCTTGGTTATATAATGTGCTATGGATTGATAACTTTTTATGATGGTGAGGTTTTAAATTTTCTCTCTCTCACCTTCAGTTTAAAGTGGTACTGCCCACTTGCTCACTCTCTCACAGGAGTGTTTTTTATTTAATTCACTTATTTGGCTGCCCAATGCAAGCCAAATAATTCTGATTGGCAACAACATCTAACAAAAAGTATACAAAACATACACCAAGAAGGAATAATACAACAATAAAATGGTGGCTCAAACAGCAGCAACACTATCATCCAATCGGGGCTCTGACATATCAGGGCCCAAAGCAAGGCCTGGAGGAAGAGCCAGGTTTAAAGTCAGAGTCAGAGCCATTTATAGATAAGGAGGAAAGTCATTTCCTATGACCCAGTCATCACCAAGAAGGCTTGTCTTCTGAGTCTCACAAGGCGGCTTCTTTCCAGTGAAGGGTCTTGGAGTCTCCCCTCACAGTGTGTGGCATCCTAGGGAGAAGGCAGTTGTACAAGGACTCAGATCTATGCCATGTAGAGTTTTAAAGGCGATAATCAGTACTTTGAACTGCACCCAGAAGTCAATTGGGAGTGAGTGCAGCTTGCAAATTAGTACTGTCAAACAGCCCTTGAAAGAAGTGCCCATAACTCCTTGCAGGGTTTCATTCTGGACCAGCTCTAGCTTGCTGATGTTCCTTAAGGCCAACTCCATGTAAAGTGTATTGCACCTGAGATGTGACTGAGAAGTGAGGGACTGTGAACAGGTGCCCCCAAATCAAAAACAGGTCAAGTGGCACATAAGATGAAATTGTGCAAAGCCCCCCGGCAGTGTCAACCACAATTGCCACCTGATTCTCAACTAGGAACTGTTCACACAGAAGGCTATCAAATTGCTCATTGAATCTGAGTGCGCAATGCTCAGAGTCAAGAATGGGAATCCTCTGATTCTGGGGTCCAAGAGGCACTAAATTCACAGCCATATACTCTTGGCAACATTGAGCATTGTTCTTCCCCATCCAGGCCTCCAGGAGGTCAGGGGCTGTGCTTGTTTAATTCACATTAAGACAAAGATACTACGCAGGTATTTTTATAAGAAGGGAGGCCTAAATACATAAAGCAGGCTTGCTGCTTCAGATTGATCTGTGATATGAATGCGGAGAGGCCAATATGTAGAAGTGACACAGATGGCTTCATCTGATTGTAAGAGATCAAAAAAGCCCCAGTCTTTTGTTGTTGCTGTATTATTGTTGCTATTGTCAGGACAGAATTTTGACAGCATCTTCAGAATGGCTGGAGTGTACCCTGGTATAGTCATGTGAAAAAGGTGAATACACCCCACTGAACTTTTAACTTTTAAAATATATTGCAACGTACATATATTTGATCTTCATTACAAGAATATTGATAGATAAAGTGGATATAATATAACAAATATTCTGTGGACCATCTAAATCAGCTGTCCCCAACCTTTCTGGCTTCGTGGCCTGGCGGGAAGGTAAAGGAATAGTTCCCTGCTAGTGGTAGGCAGGTGTGTATGAGTGCGCTGTGCAAGTGGCAGGCGAGAGCGGACATACGCACCAGCCACTCATGCAAGGGGAGCTTCAAGTGCAAATGCAAGATGGCTGCCACTTGCACGAAGGAAGCTTCACATGTACGCTCTCGCCTGCCACTTGCACAGCCTGGTTTCGAGGAGGCTGCAGCTTGTTAGTGGGCCACAGTCCAGGAGTTGGGGACCCCTGATCTTCACACATTATAAGGTAATTCTTTAAGCTGTAAACAAAATAGACTAGTATCTGATAAAGTTCTTTTTTCACCTAATTTCTCCTATTACTATGTAGATATTAATTTATGAATAAGAATTTTGTTCTTCATTTTTATAAGAATTTACCCAAACTTGCAAATTGCTTCACGTATAGGATGAAAATAATCTATATTTTTAATCAAACGTGGAAGCTTAAGACCTTGCAATTAACATTCTAGATTTTAATATCATATTCATTCATGATTGTAGTTTTGGCTTTGAATTACCATATTTTTTCTGCTAAATTGCTTATCTTAACAACTAATGCTAAGCACATTCTTCTCACATGGAAATTATAGCTACTGAATTTGATTGAGGAATTGAGGAAAACAAATCTATTTACTTTAAAAAAAATAGTAATTCAAAGCACTGATTGACAAAGTTGAATAAGGGAAAATTCACCTACTCTGAAAGTTCTAAGAAAATAAAAACATCAAGCATACAACACAGACCAACACAACACACAGTCAGATAAGAACAAGAGGAAAAATGGGAAATATTAAAATTAGAATGTTAAATTTAAAATCAAAGAATTAATCAAAGAAGAAAAACTAAATTTCCATACATATTACAAATTAGGAGAGTAAGCAAAAACATTTTAAAAAATTGAATTAGAGAAAATAACTTAGGGAAAACAATAGGTTGTTATAAAATTAATTGTCTCACTGAAATAGCAATTACAAGAATTTTGGCAACCTTTCTAGAAATATTTGCCGAAAGACTGGATTTACCACATCAAGAGCCTGTCATTGTGAAACTGATTAAGGTCTGGTCAGTTTCAGGCAGCAATGCCAGCTGGCATAGGGTTCTAATGAACTAATTAAGGTTAACTTGTGGTTAGCACTTTTTAGGGAAATTCAGTGCTGTGGTGAAAAAGCATCTTAGGAAAAGCTTGTTTAAGCAATCACTCTTTCTTGTAATAGGAAAAATAGGAAAAAAAGAAGTCAGGCATATCTAAATGATAGAACAGCAACCAGCAAATTTTGCAAATCTCTCTCTCTCTCTCTCTCTCTCTCTCTCTCTCTCTCTCTGTCTCTCTCACACACACATTCACTTAGCAACCATGTTTATCAATAATTTTGCAGGAACCACAAGGTTTACCCTGAAGATTGGGTAATGTTAAAGGCTCTCTGTGAGATGGACATGCCCACTGACCAACATATGTTACTTTAATTCTGCAGAATAGAAGAGGCTGATATCACCTGGATATCTTACTTTATTACTTTCCATTTCTACCTTTGTTTCCCCGAAAATAAGACCCTGTCTTATATTTTTTTGAACCCTGAAATAAGCTCTTGGCCTTATTGCCATGCGCTCAAAAGCCCGATTGGGCTTATTATCAGGGGCTGTCTTATTTTGGGGGAAACAGGGTATTTTGCTGCTATTATGTACACATAGTTTGCTAAACAATATTAACCATACTTTATTGAATAAACCACAATTGCCATGTCACATAAAATTTTAAAGGATAAAGTATATATTTACAGCAATGGCTGGGCTCACATAACATATATTAAATGAAAACCAAAGAAATCACTGATTGTCTAAATGAACTTGATGTACAATATTGTGTCCTGTGTCATGGACTCTACTTAACTTTTGAGTGGTGTACCAGGAGTCTAACCTCCAAATTATTCAGCAATCATTTCAAAAACAAAACTTGATTTGGTTTCAGGTACATACATTTAGACTGATTGAAATGGTTAACTGTCCACCTGTTTGATTAATAATTTCCCCATTCTGTAATATTAATACATTATATGCTGATAATTCTTTGAGTTCTCTGAGACCACATATAAGAGTTCACCTCTACCTTAGTGTAATGTCTGAAATGAGTAATAATTTTTGAAAGTAGCTAAAACAGAGGAAATATTATGCATCTAGGAACTGTGATGTGCCTTAGTAATAAAATGTCAGCTCTATAAAGATTTATGTCTATTGCAATCCCTGTGACTGATGTGAAATGTCAGTGAGGAACTTGTGTCATTGTGCTTTTCCATATTAAGGAGCTGTTCAGTGATTCAAGATTAGAGAAAATGGAATGGCATAGTTAAGTAGTAAACTGATGTTTCTGGCACTTAAAGAATATATATTTGGTCTCAAAACATTTAACACTTGAATGGCTTAAGTTTCTCAGAAGCCTGACTAGAAAACAGATTTTTTAGTCTCAGTCTCTCTCCCTCTCCCTCTCCCTCTCCCTCCCCCTTTCTCATTAACATGGAAACAATTACATTGGACTGTTTCTTTCACAAAGTGTACCGAATATTTTTGAAAACCCAAGTCCCCTTTTGTATTACCTTATAACACTTGTTTTATTTGTTTATTTACTGCATTAAATCTGAATAGAAAGAACAAATACAGCTGTAATTATGTAAAATATTTGACATCTTATTCCCTTTGCCCTGTAAGTTTGTTGAATAGCTGACAATAATTTTCCAAGTTAAAATATGATAAGCTTATTTAGAGGCATTTTAAAAATTAAGGCAATTCTGATTTCAATTCTTTAGATTGTTCTTTTTTCCCTTAAAAAGCATACTCTAAATCAGTGGTGAAATGCTACCGGTTCACACCAGTTTGGGCGAACTGGTAGTGATAAAAACTACCGGTTTGGGAGAATAGGTAGTAAAAAAAAGCTACTGATTCATCCAAACTGGTATTTCCGACAATCAGCTGTGCTGCGCAATTTAAAATCGCTAGAAAGCAGGAAATCCTATGGCGCAGCTGTTTCCCCCCCTCGCTGTTCTACTTACCTTCCCAAGCCTCCTTTTTCTGTGCGAAGCACGCATTTGGCATATTACGCATGCGTGCACACAGTGAGCATTCGGTGTGCATTGTGCATGTGTGCACAGCGTGCATTTGGCATGCACTGCACATGCACACGCAGCATGCATTTGACGCACACTGTGCATGTGCACTCTCAGCATGTGTTTGGTATGCACCATGCATGTGCAGGTAGTAGACCGGTGGCAAACCAGGGAGGATTTCACCACTGCTCTAAATCTTTATATTTGCCTTACATAATATATAACATGAACTACTTTTCCAGTAGATTTACATAGGAATATTGGTTGGAAAAATGTTGTGGAGCCAACTATTGCATTAGTTGTCTCATGGCACAAAGAAAATTCTATGCCTGCGCGCACACATGCATTTGTTGTTGATGCTGAGACAATGCATCAGCAACTTGCTCTGAGAACATCTGTCACCATTTTTTAGGTATAAAAGCACAGTTGAATTCTTCTGTGATAAGAGAATAATGAAAGAATAATCTCCCTATGAGATTTAATATGTCCAAAAACAGCCATTACATGATGCCAAAAGAGAAGTGAAGACAGTGAGGGTGATGAAGAACTGAATAAGAAACATTTGATGATAGATGTTTTAGTGGCATTGAACTCTACCAAATGGGCTTATAAATTTCAACAAAGAGGTATCAGCAAAGTTTTTAGTAAAAAAAATGTTATTTGGGAAACTAAGGTCAGAAATAATCTTTAGAAGGCAGGGACTTTATTTCTTGCATAGATTAACTTCTGAGAAAACCAAGAAATTATGTTTTGCTGAACTCTTACCGCCCCTCTTATGAAAAGTAACAGAATGATATTTAATTGTAGAAAATCATGTCCTTATAGGACAAATTCCAATAAATCTTCTCTTAAATCCCCTCCTATGAGTTGGCCATCATATAAATGTGATTAATATATAAATAATACTTGTATAACATGTGTTTTTTGTAAATTAATATTCAAGCAAAGAGAACAGTTTTACTTCACTAGTTTGTGCTGGGTTTGATTAGAAAAGGATCTTTCAACATGTACAATGGGTTACTTTTTCCCAAGATTAGCTACAAAAAGGTAGCATTTGTTTCTCCAGAACTTGGATTACCGTAGTTTTGAATTAATCAAACTCATACTTCGGAAATCATACTGATCTCTGGCTTCAGATTATCCCCATGGAGACTTATTATTGAATTCAATTATGGCATTTGCCACATGCAAAATTAACTGAAAATTAGCTGGATTGTTATTTTCTTTTTCAGAAGCTTTTAACAATTACCGTTTTCTCATGTCTTCACTTCAGTTGTTTTTTGTTTTGAGAAATAATCATTGGCATATTTTATCATATTCCATGTGTAAGCAAAGCATTAATTCTGAGAAAAATATTGCAGATAAAACAAGCAGGTATTCTTTATCAACTACTCTGTGCAAACATAATAATAAATTTGGCTGGGCCTGAATCCTGCATTTGAATGCCCTGGACTATCGCTTCTGTTTCCTTGTATTACAACCATAGGAATAAATCATATTTTATCTTATCTTGCTACAGTGTTCTTTGTTTTATTTTTTGGGAGGAAGGGAAATAATAAAAAGAAGGAAATTATGATGAACAACAAATGTTATTTTTTCAATCATAACAGTTTTCTAATTTTCATTCAAATATTTGTGCAAAGAAATTGCTTTCCTTTAATAGAATAAACATATGAGAATGTATTGGTTTTGCACAAGAAGAGAAAGAAGGAACACAAGCATCTAATACTTACTGCAATTTTCTAACAAATCTTATATTTTGTTAATGGACCACTTGAAGGTCCAGGCATCATTTTATGAGACATACTAAATGAGATACAGTTAAATAAATATTTTAATTTTAATTGCTGAAAAACCATCAATAAATGCAGTTATTAAATAATTTATAAGCTATCTTTGTAGGTTGCTTTTTTTCGTATGAGCTGTGGTGGTGCAATGGTTAGAATTCAGTATTGCAGGCTAATTCTGCCAACTGCCTGCAGTTCGGCAGTTCAAGTCTCACCAGTTTAAGATTGACTCAGCCTTCCATCCTTCTGAGGTTGGTAAAATGAGGACCCAGATTGTTGGGGGCAATATGCTGACTCTGTAAACCACTTAGAGAGGGCTGTAAAGCACTATGAAGCAGTATCTAAGTCTAAGTGCTATTGCTATTGCTATTTTTAATGTAACATTTTAATCTAAAACAGCAGCATGAAACAAATCCTAATAACAGACTATTAAAATAGATTCAAATAATTGCAACAATAATGAATAATTAAAGCAAATGGAAACAGAAGTTAAATTACTTTAATACTGGCAGTTATAAAATTAACTTGAAAATGGCAACACCAAATAAAGTGAAAAAATAAAGATACATTAGAATTTAAAACAGGTAGGAAAATGAAAATGTTCATTCGTTCGGGGACCAAAAAGATAGTAGAATAGCTATCAGACATCTTTTCAAAATAAAATATTATAAACCATTTCCAAGTTCTACTTTAAAAATGTGTAAGAATATAGAAATCTTGGCCTTTACACAATGTTTACATTAACTATTTTTGTACATTGCATGTAAATGGCTCTGTTTATATATCTGATTTTATATGTCAAATTTTTTTGCAACTTAAATAACATTTTTTAAAGGTTCTTATGTGTTTGTTGGTTTATTATTATTTTCGCTTGTTTTCTATTCTGAAGGAAGTTGGCAATCAAAAGACAAGGCGGCAAAGAGCAGCATTTGACCAAAACAAGGTCTTAGACCTGCAGTTTAATGAGGTAATTAGTGTTTTAATTTGTTTGACTTAGAACAGCTGTTAGGGTGCCTATAAGGCAGCTTTCAGTTATTTGAAACATGTTTGTTTCAAGTAGATTTTATAATACGTCCAAGAAAATCTTTCCTCTTAGTTTGTTAAGATGTTTTCTTTATCTGTTTGAAGTAGGATGGATCCTTGCCATGGATAAGGGGTTGTCATTGGGAGTACTTCTCTGCACTGGAGAATAAAATAGATGTACAGAATATAAACATTGAGTTTTACCCAAGAAAGAATGTGGAATTTGGCATTCCATCACAGCCATCCTAACATAGGCAGCCAGCAAGCGCAAATCTCAACTGTAACTTTAAGGGATTTCATTCTGCAAGCCACATTCTGATTTGTATTTAAACTTTACTATCAGCACACTGAGATGTCTACTTAAACATGAAAATTTTTTTGGCTTTTCCACTATATTGCTTTTTTTTAAAAACCAAGGCTAGAAGAAAAGGTGCTATAACCTTTAGTCAGATAACTTTAGAGTTTGTATAGGTCTGTATTCCATTAAGATGAAATGCTCTCTAAAATTTTTCTATAGTTATCTGGAGGTTTTAAAATTCCATAGTAGAGATTCTTATATCTGCAAAAGAAAAATATCTTCAATACATGGGTTAAACATAAGTCAGTTCATATGTTCTCATGTCTAAAGGAAATATATAAATCTAAAGTTGTCACTGATAGCCTTACTTATGATGAAAAACTGAGAAAATTAGCAAAGGAAACACAGTCATGAGCTTTCTGAACACGAGAGCATTTTGGGAGCAGTGTCAACAGTGGATCTTGAGGAAAAAAGCATGAAAGAGGCACCAAAAAAAGAGGAAAGGAGTGAAAATAGAATGGTGTGAAAGATAAACTGTAATTGCAGTATGAAAAAAAATTAGATTCTAGATTAATCTCCCAATAGAATGAGTGCAAAATAGATGAAAGAAGAGCAGAAATGAGAATATGGAAGCTGCTTGGAATAGGGAAAAATAATTTTACACCTTTGGGGCTGTTTCCTTCAAGTGGATTCTGCCACTTAATTTGTGCTCGTTAGGAGGCAACACTGCAGAAGTTCCTTCCCCCCAAAAATCAGATTACAGTGATTTGAAAGATACCCTTCTCTGTAGCAGAATCCTTGCTCTGGAAGAGTTTATATCCTGAGGCTAGGATGTTGTCAGGTAAGTTGTCATGGAAATAAGTGATGGAGGCAATGTATATATGAAACATTTAACAAACAGCTCAGCAAAGGGCAGCTTTTCATTACCTCTTTTCCTGTGGAATTTACAGATTAAATTTGTTTATTGCATAATATTTTATACTGGTTAATAATCTTCTCAAAATAAGAGAATTAATCTTGATGTACGCTGTTTTCAAATTTTTTCCCATTTTGAAAATGTATATGTATATATGTATGCTATTAGAGATATAGCTTTTTTTCATGGTAGAAAAAAGAAGAGGGAGAGAGCTAATGCTCCCATTATCACAATTAACATCCTAGATTCATGAAAAGGATGATGTGAGTGACCCCAGAACTGGCTTTTTCTCAGCTGAAGCCTGTTGTGTCCTCTTTCCATAACCCTTATTTTTTTAATGCAAATTGATTCTAAAAGGGTTCCTAATTATCAAATTTTGGTTGCTAATGATTTGTTGTAGACTGTAAGAGAATGTATACAACATTTGTTTAAGATGTGTAGATTTTTTTTTAATTGAGTGAAAGATGCCAGCTGGGGGTTCAGAAACATTGGTATATGGGATTCCTTTCAGTAGTGCTTTGATCATAACAATAGCACTTTAAGTGATCATTGGTCAATGGACATTGAAGCCCACTTCCTTTCTTAAAAGGCAATTCTCTTACCTTTACCTTTATTTTACAGAAAACAAGGGGCTGGATTTCAAATAGCTTTATATTATACAGAGACATCATAAAATGCTCCTGATACTTTTCTACCAAGAGAAAAGATAGCTATTTTAAACGCAACATTTCTGTATTTTGTTCTAATTTAATTATATTTTCCATCTGTAATTTTCCTGTTAAGTATATTTTCATAGTTAAATATCTTAGTTAAATCATTGACATAATTGCATCATCAATGTACACAATGTCAGCCCTACCAGGTAGACTAGACAGGAAACAAAACCTGTTCAGTTAATTCTACTTTATTGTAAGGTACATGAACAGAATTATGCAAGTCTGAAAGTACAATTCTCCCCTATCTCCTTTACTCAGAAGAAACTAGAGAGGGCTTCTTCTGAGCTTTTTGCCATGCCCATTATCCAGTTGCAGTGTACGCTGTCCCTTAACCGGGGACCATCTCTTGCCCAGTCTCCCAAGGTCATTCCCACCTACCATTATATATAATGAATCCAGCCAAGCAATCTCAGTATTAAAATGTTTTAACTATCTAAGAAGTGGAGCATTTTCTTAGAAGTGCAGATCTATATGCCCTAACTTCCTAGCTCTTTGGTGCATCAACCCTTAACAGATGTACAAGTACTGTCAAAAGAATGAATTATACTGCAGAGTACATGCGGCTTATAGTTTATTGAAGTTTCTGTCAGTGGAATTAAATAGGATACTCAAAAATTCTATCAGAACTAGTCCATGCCTGATTTCCTTAGCGCTGTCTTGATACATCAAGATAAATGTTCATGAAGTGCAGAGAAAACTACAATCATTCATACATACAAGCAATGCCTGTTATCTCCTCATTTGGTATTCTTCAAATAAAAAAAAGAATTCAATAGTGGAATTAGCAGTGAGGATGGTATAAATATTCTTTTTCTGTGACTTTTTTTGCTAACTCACTGGAACTGTGTAATTTTTAAAAAGAAGCTGTCCACAATTGATTAGTATATTTTATGCTAATACATAGTGGAAAGTTTTGCAAAGTCAATGAAAAAGAAAAGTTAAGGTCACACTATATATTAGATCTCATATGATATGAAGCTGAGTATGAGACATAATTAATGCATAGAAAGTATGCATTTTGCTTCTTAAACCTTTCCAACCACTTGCTTAATTTCTAAATTTACTCCAGGGTCTGGTACACAGTGGTTCTTTTTTTTAAAAAAGGAACCATCACCAACAATTTAGAAGGATACACACTAACTGGACAAGAAAGTCCAGTTGCCTCTTGAAAAAGCATCTTTGGGATACACAGTAATTGTTCAAAATTTTTAAAGTATTGCTGTCTCACATTAATGGCTTTCACATCATGATTAGCATAATGTGTTGATTGATTATGTTGGATATATTTATACATTTCTCATGATAAGACTTCCATCTGTTTCACTGCCTTTTGTGCCAGTCTGAAATGAATGACCAGTAACCTTAAATAGGCAGTATCTTTGATGCTAGACTAAATTATTTGAGACCGCATACAAACTACTTAGTATTTGAATATTATGCATAACTCTGTATATGAATGTGTGTGTATATGCATATGTTTATGGATGGATGGATAGATAGATAGATAGATAGATAGATAGATAGATAGATAGATAGATAATAGATTCCTTAATTACTTAAGTATTTGTCTTACTACATGTATAGAAAAAACAGAAAGTAGAAAAAAGCAAAATCATTGAAATATGTAATGCAATACTTCGTTTAACATTTATACAGCAGGTGTGTTGAATTTTCTTAGCAGCTATGCATTCATTTTGGGGCCTTAGTAATACTGGAATTATATGCTTTAATGAATGTGTACATCCATGTCAAAGAATGTATCCGTTTTAATGAATCAGTAGATCTATCTCATATACATGTTAATGATTATGAGATTTTGAGATTCCGTATTTATATTAAACTATTCTGAGCCATGCATTGTTTGGAGCAGCTATTCAGCATTCAGCTGACTGATTTGTTTTGCAAGGTTTGGCATGCTTTTCCCTTTCAAATTAATTTGTGTGCTAATCCCTTGCAAGAAATCAATTCTAATTTGAAAGCTCATTAGTTTGAATATATATTTTTAATTAAAGTATAGTTAATCTAGCTTTTTAACTCTATTTTTCCCAAATCAGTAGGTATTTGAGCAATAGAATAACAATTGATTTTAGATTATCGTGTTTTTGTTACTTTTGTAGTTCCCTTTGTTCTGTTCTTCTAAGAAATATATTTCATATTCTTTATTTTTTTATTTCATTTCATAGAAGCTGCTGCTTAATGAACTTCTGAGATGTTTTTAATCATTATCTGAATGCATACTAAAACACCATTAAAGGTAACTATTTTTTAAAAAAGGAAAATTTTAACACCATAATGGAAGAACGTTAAACATTTTTCACCATTCTATCTTGAATAATAAGAACCAAAGCAATCCTACTACATTTTCTGAGTTATCTGATTTTCAAACTAAATTCCTTATCAGAGTCATCCTGAAATGTGCAGAATAGATTTTCCTGCTCAAAGAAAGAAAATAAAGAAAGCCTTCCACCATACCCAATGGGAAAATGTCTTTAATTCTACAGTGAGTCATATTGGGAACAAAAGGGGATGCCATGGGGACATTGGAATTAATCTTTCTACCATGTTGCCTGTAGAGCCTTCTTGATATCAAATTTTATTTTCCTCACTACTTGGAAAAGAAGCTGTGGAAATGGGTGGATAAATCTAATGATGAACTTGAACATAATAATGTGATAGTTGAAAACATATCTTCCATACACAGTGCAAGTAGTCCCCTACTTATGGCCATTCATTTAGCAACCGTTGGAAGTTACATTGGCACTAAATAAAGGAACTTAAGACCCATGCCTTATTTTTGCTTCTACTTCTTGTGATGTGTCAAAAAGCCCCAATCTAGGACACCACGAAAAGCAAGCAAGCCACAACCAGAGATCCATGGCGCACCAGGACGCCCACCCCCAATTCAGCCCCGCAGTGTGGGGAAAGGGGGCTTCTTGGTGCAAAGGGCAGAGTGGGCATGCCCTGTTTAGAAACATGATCAAGAAGATAGCAAATGGCAACTAGGGTGGTGGAGTGTACGGTAGGAGGAGGTCAAAAATGGAGATAGGGGAGAATCAAAGGCTGTGTCTTATTTATTAATTATTTATTTAATGGGACTTATATGCTGCCTTATCTCCAACAGGACTCAGGGCGGCTCACAACAATTAAAAGACAAGCAAATAATTAAAACAAAAAGTCCAGGTTTAAAATTTAACAAAAATTCAATAAAACCCAATTAAAATTCTATTAAAATCCCCATCAGTCCAGGGCAGCCAGGTGAAATAGCCACATTTTCAGGCCACGGCAGAAGGAGCGAAGGTCGGGGGTCACCCGGAGCTCCAGTGGGAGTTGATTACAAAGGGTGGGTGTGCCCACAGAAAAAGCTCTCTCCCTGGGGGTCACCAGCCAACACAGTCTGGCCGGCGGCACTCTGAGTAGGCCCTCCCTGTGGGAACGCACCGGGCATTTTACTGAGGCTTGGGGCTGGAGGGATCAAGCCTGGAATGGCTTGGATTAGGGTGAGTACTAACTTAATCATCTGAATTCTTGGTTAAAGACAGCAATCAGGAAATTCTGGGATTTCTGTCATTAAGCAATATGGTCACATGCCATCTCACTTTAGGTCACTGTCACTTAGCAATGGAAATTTCAGTCCCAGTCGTGGTTGTAAGTGGAAGACTACCACTACCTGTATACTGTATAATTGTGTTCTGTTTTTTAAAAAATTAACAGTACCTAAAGGATTATCATCTGATGGTTATTATTTTAAAACAGTATCCATCATTAAATTATAATGGATGGAAAATTGTAACTACATTTCTGGCTAAATATTTTATTAAAAATGTTCTCTTAATTCCCACTCTTTGTGGGCAGTGTTGGAAGGGAATTATGAAAACTGTTGTTGAATACATCTGACAATGCCTAAGTTGAAGGTAGCAGAATAGACAGTTAGCTTAAGGTCTGTATTTTGTCACTGCTTTACTTTTGTGTTACCCTTTGTTCTCTCACAAAAATGCATGTCATCCAGATTGATTCATTCATTTACAAATGGACACATTTATTCTTAACAGATCAATTCACACATGTCTACTCCCAATTCTTTCCCCAACTCCATTTCTTTATCCATATCTTGTCCTCCATTTTGTTACTTATTGATCATATCAGCTTTATTGTTACTCCTTGCAAGTCCTCTACAAACTAAGTTATTACTGACTGGTAAAGGAAAATGTTTAAAAATGGGGACTGCAGGTTCATCTCTTTCTGCTTTTTAGCTTCACAATTGCTGTCTGAGGTAGGTCAGGTAGAACTCTAAAATCATCCAGTAAACTTTTTGGATGAGTAGGGATTTGACCCAGCCTCACATTCTTTGTTCAATGTGTATAGAGATAAAAGCTAATTCAACTGTAGTTTCTGGGCATACAGCCAATACCATTACCTCTCATAGTAATAATACAATAGCTTCACAAAGAAAAGACTTGACTCTTCAGCCATACCAAGTGAAAATAAAAAACCTAATGTAAAGAATTCAGAGAAATTTCAATTTCTCCCAGACTTTTAAGGAAATATTTTATGGAGTAAGGTACATTGCAAATCAGTATTATTCAGGGGTGGGTTCTAAAATTTTTTTAGTACCGGTTCTGTGGGCGAGGCTTATTTTGTCGGTGTGGTTTGATGGTCATGTGACAATTCTTTAGGATTTAGCAGAGGTACTGGTCTACCAGGCTTTTAACTGCTTGC
>JANHZT010005937.1:324592-350701 GCA_032468215.1 Stegonotus admiraltiensis | reverse complement strand
GTGGGCATGTGTGTGTGTGACCCCACCACGCTCCCCCCTCTTCTGGCACGTGATGGCAAAAAGGTTAGCCATCACTGGGCTAAGGCATTAGGCTCAGAACCAGCAGACCATGAGTTCTAGCCCTTCCTTAGGCACAAAGCCAGCTGGATGACTTGGACCTATCATTCTCTCAGCCTTAGGAAGAAGGCTGGCAAACCCCTTCCAAAACATCTTGCCAAAAAACCTGTAAGAGAGTGCAACAGATAATCTCTGAGAATCAGACACAATTGAACAGGATTTCAATTTTTGAAATTTTTCAATTTCAATACTGTGTTTATTATAAAAGTTTTTAATTGAAGCAACTCACTATAGCAGTATTGATGATTGAATGAGTAGCTCAGTAGTAGAACAGGTGCTTTGTTTGGAGAAAGTTTCAGGTTAATTGCTAGCCTACACAGGAAAAGTAGGAAAGACCCAGGGGTGAAATCCAGCATGTTTTGACAAGTTCTGGAGAACCGGTAGCGGAAATTTTGAGTACTTCGGAGAACCGGCAAATACCACCTCTGGCTGGTCCCAGAGTGGGGTGGGAATGGAGATTTTGCAGTATCCTTCCACTGCCACGCCCACCAAGCCACGCCCACAGAATTGGTAGTAAAAAAAATTGGATTTCACCACTGGAAAGACCACTACAGAATTGCTACTGATAAGTGTAAGAAAAGTATCTGCTGTTCAGCCTACTTAAAAATGAACTGAAGAAGGAGTAAGAAAATAGGATTATCAGATTTGCATATGACAAAAAGATAGGGGAAACGCAAACACTGTAGAAGACAGTAACAAGATAAAGAAAGGTCTTGGCAAGTTGGATAATGAACAGAAACCAACAAGATGAATATCAATAGAGACAATTGGTAAGTCCTACCTTTTGGTAGGGAAAATCAAAGGGAAGAATATAAAATTAGGATAGGGGACATACTAGGCAAAGTATATGCAATGAGTAATCTGGCTGGATTGGTGTATCACAAGCTGAATGTCAATTAAGAATGTGATGTTGCAGAAAAGCAGTTGTGATTGTGCATTAACAGATTCAGTGGCAAAAGCAAGATAAAACATTGTCCCTCTCTATTTTGTATTAGTCAGACTATCCCTACAATGCTGCATTCAGTTTTAAGAAGGACATTGGCAAATTGAAAAATGTCAGAGAAGTACAATCAAGATGACAGGGATCATGGAGAGAAAAATCTATGAGGAACTGTTGGAAACACTGGTTGTTTTCAGTCCAGAAAAAAAGGAAACGGCAGAGAGACATGAGAGTTGTCTTGAGGTATCAAAAGGTCTGTCATGTAGATCATGGGGTAAAATTAGTCAGAGTTCCTTATTGGCTTTAAATTACAAAGCAGTATATTTTGGTTATAATGGGGGTTATAATGGTTATAATAGTGCAAACTCCTAAATGTTCTCCAAAATTCTATAATTTATATTATATTCTACTATTGATATCACCATTGTACTGTCTGATTCATTGAGTCGTCATTTCAGAGATATTTCTTTATCTAAACAAGAAACAAATACCATGGGGGGCAGGCAAAAAAGCATGGACGTGGGAGTGACTTCTGACTTCCTGCTGGCTGCTCAATTGACTTTCTTTGTGGGAAACTGGAGCATTTAAAATAGGTTTGTAAAATTTCAGTTCCACAGGAGTAATGGGTCCTCGCTGAAATTTTGAAAAATTTCAATCCCTGAGGTATATGGTACTGTCATCACCTCAGAAGAGTTCAACTTCTGCTGACATCCTCATTGACTTGTGGGAAGATGACAGGAAGCATTCTTCTTTTCACATTATATTCACAATATGGACTGGCACCGTTTCTTCTCCCTTACTACCCTCAATTGGCAGCAGGGACCACACAGAGGCAGGAAAGGGGGAGATAAACCCATGATGATCATGTGATTTTGGCCAATCATGGCAGCATGGAGTTGCAGTGTAACTGAAGTAGCCACAACTTGCCAAATTTCAATTCCCTGGGATTAATGAGTTCAGGATTTTGGACACATGCTGTAAATTATCCCATTTGAGGTATATTGGTTCAAAAATGGTTGCCTTATGATGCATCATTTTGCCCAATTGAAGATTTTAAACAGTTACAAGACATTTAGTAATATATAGATTATTGTAAGGCAGCATCTTGCCTTAAATGGTGAATCTGTGGATAACAAGACTTTGAAAAAGAATACTTTATACATATACTAAAACTGTTCCACCAATTTGTGCACAAATAAAATACACACACAAACAAACACACAAAACACTTCCCAAGTTCTTCTAACAAAATAATCTCCATTAAAAGAGGGATATGTGTTATTCTTTATTATGGATAATAATATCCATATTATCCATAATAATAACTAATAATTTTTAGTTTGTACTTACTATGTAACTATGATTAATGAGATAGATATTTGATAACAAAGACCACATGTTTTGGTGTTATAAATGTAATCTTACATTGTAGAAAATTATCTAGTTATTGTAAAGAAGTGGCCTCATTTGTATAAGCAAGAAGTACTTTGTGGGAGGCTGTTGAAATACTGTACACAGCAGGATTTATTCCATTGTTTGGTATTCTTTGCTTTTTATTACTTTTGGGAGCAATAATATTAAAAGAATTTGATCGAGTTGAGATTTGGAAAAACATTTCAATGCATTCTTAAAAATGCTGCATAATGTTTGTTACCATGCATTTCATATTCATTTTTAAAAACTATCCAAGCTTCTTTTATGTGAACAGCCCTATGATGTATATTGGTTTCATATAAATAGCGGAAGATGACCCAGAAATGAAGGGAGAATGGGACTCTACTCTCACATGGCTCCTTACATAATCCCTGCCTCCAACAGAACCCCTCTAATTCTTTCAGTATGAATGATGATAGTCCTGTTTCTTTTACGGAAACAGAACATCATTATGAATATTGTCCCATTTCTGCAGGGGGGAAAACATTTCTCTTCTAAAATCACACCTGCAAATCTATCCAGTTCTGTTTGTTGATTCTTCCTATGGTGGTAGTGGAAAGTATGACTTGAAATTCATGTTTGGGCTCAAGATTTAGGTTTGCTGATTCTTGAATTGCATTAGTCTCCGAAATAAATCCTGTACTACTGTACATGCACACGTAGTATTCAGCCAGAGATTCTTATTGATTACTGATTCTTACTGATTTTGGAGATTTTCATCTAAGTGCAAGCAGTACAACTCAGATTGGCCACACATTTTTTATTTGTGTAGTTGCACTACAACTGTTTTTCTGTACTCTTGGTACTCTTTCTAGCAGTCTGAAGAAACTAGATGAAGTTTGAAATTTGTATTGATCTTTCATAACTGATTATCACTGAGTCAGGAAAGTTTAACAGTTGGGACAAAAAGAAATCAGATTTTTTTCATTTTGGCACATATTTATGAAGTCATGAAAGACTTCAGATTGCTTGGAAGGAGAGAGAGAGAGAGAGCCTTTTAAATCCTTCTCCTCCATTCAGCTCTTTTCCAAAGTAGCAGCTTCTGAATATTTCAGAAGCTGAAGCTGAATGAAAGCAAGAACTGTAAGAGTGGCCAGCAAGGCTTCCAATTACAAATAGGTATACTAGAAAGTTTGAACAACTTAAACTATTTGATTTATTTGATTTGATTATTATCTTAACACATTTGATTATTATCTTAACACATTCTGTTTGATTCAACTGAGAATGATATATATACAAAAGTATATGTATGCTAGTATTCCTTCAGCTAAACCAGATATTGCAGGTATTACAGAGAGATTTGACATTAAATTCTTTTCAAGGACTAACAAATTGTCATTTAATTCAAACAATCCAGTACAGCTCTCTTGAAATATTTCTGTGCTTCTAAATTGCACATAAATTATTCCTATTTGGAGAAATTGCACGCAGAACATATATCTTTAGGCGAGTGGCATACAAAATTCATACAGAACATACAGATATTTGTACAAAATACAGAGAGTCCTTGACTTACAACAGATCGCTTAGCAACTGCTCAAAGTTACACAAGACTCTCCAAAAGCTATTTGTGCCCTGGTTTCAAAGTTATGACCACTGTAGCACACTCCTGCAGTCATTTGCTCTTATGACAGACTGCAGGGATGCTGCAGTACTCACCCACCCATCCTGCTGGGTCCCTGCAGCAACTATCTACCCAATGGAGATCAGGTGGGTATAACGGCATGAACTTGCTGTGGCCAACTCACCATGGGGCCAACTCGCTGCAGGACAGCTTGCCATGGCCATCTCTCCAAAGCACAAACCACTGCGGGACAAGAGTTACACTAATAGCAAAGAAAGGGTGGAATAGAATCATTAAAGAAAGGATGCAAATGGAAGGACAGAATAAAATCTGAATGGCAAAAATTAAAATAATTTTTATTTATTTTAAATAATTAAATAGAATTGTTAAATTGTCCCACAGCCAGTTGGCTGCGGCAAGTTGTTCTGCAGTGAGTTGGCCACATGGTAAGTTGGCCTCAGCGAGTTGGCTGTGGCAAGTTGTCCCATTCCCCCAGCAATACCCAATTTACCTTTCTATTGTTTCAATTTCTGAGAGAGGCACCTGGCTTGGTAGGAAAAGTTCCTTACGCAGCCAGCCTTATGGCAAACTCCTCTGATTTTGCAACAGGTTCTATTCTTGCAATACTGTAAAGTTTTTTTTAAAAGGCGCCTCCATTTTTTAAAGGACATTCCAATTGTTTGTGCAGTTTGCCATCCAAAAGATTCTGTTTACCCACATCTCATCACCCCACCCCACCCTGTGATTGCCGGGATTGATGGAATTGAACTGGAAGGGAGGGTGCTGGTTGGGGAAGATTAATTTTGGATGCAGAAAACAGAGATCTTGCACGGGAAGACAATAAAGGTTATGTTGCCTCTCATTGTAACAGATCATAAATGTGGCTTTAATATAAGAGCAGTTTTTGCACTTTGCTTTTGTAGCTTTTGGTAATGGCAGCTGCAGCAATATGCTTTTGACCTCTGCAGAACCTTTTCTCGTGGAAGTCAGGCCCCCACTTTCAAATATTTTTACACAAGTAGCTGCGATAAATATGTAGAAGTACTCGTCCTGCTGACATTTCTGACTGCAGCTCCTTATTGTAGAGGAACCAAATATACTTCCAGGCAGAGAGCAATTATGCACATTGTGTGTGGAGATCAACAGCTGATGCCTACTTCTGTTTTTTCTTCATTTCCCCCCCCTGTAATCGGATTGCATCTAAGGAAGTCTTTTTGCTTGACTGCCTTAGCAGCTTTCTATTTGCACTCCTTCCTGATCTAATTGGGATATTTTATTAGTTTCTTTGTCAGATTTGGTTTCTCAGTCATTCTTTTCAAGACTTTGTGATGTCAGGCAGTCTCAAGAGACAATTTCTTTTAAAACTTCTCCTTCACTTTAGTTGCTGCAGTTCCCTCTTCTTGTAATGGAACACATGCTCTTGTGTAAAATGGCATACCAAATCAAAATATCCTTGTGATCAGAGATTATTTATTTCTTTTATTAGGAGCTTGAGAAGTTATTTTACAAAGGTTTATTTGAAGAATTTTAGTTTATGTTCAGTTTGATGATAAAGAAAAAGAAAAAAAGTTCATGATAAGTTCATGCTCATGGGCTTTTTTCATTTTGGTCTAGTGTTTTGTGAGAACGTGGCCCTTGCAGTTTGGAAACCAAGATCTGTAGTTTTATAAATCATGCGAACCAGTGGTGGGTTGCTACCGGTTTGCCCCAGATTGGGTGAACTGGTAGCGGTGGCAGCAGGAGGCTCTGCCCACCCACCTGGATGCTTCTGCGCATGCGCACACAAGTGAACTGGTAGCGATGGGTTTTGAAACCCACCCCTGATGTGAACCCAGCGAGTTGTAGTTTATGCAGAAATCTGGGGGTAAGCCAACCATGGCTTGTTGCCATGCTATTATTATTGTAATAGTTATTATAATAACTATTATTATTATTATTATAATAGTTGCTATTATAATAAGCTGCTTGATTCATATAACCCTTCAGGGTCTGGGACTTCTTTCTTGAAATGGGTTAGTTGCAGTTGGACAATGGAGAAAATGGAACCTGCTGGACTTCGAGAGAAATGCTCTGCCAGTTCACTCAGCTAGGAAACTGTAATAAAATTCTTAATGTATTTTTGGAATAGAATACCACTTGGGGTGTTTGCACAAGGCAATGTATCCATAAATAGAATGCGTACACTAGAAAAAAAAGCGTAACCAAATTCAAGAATGAATGGCTTCTATAGAATACCTCACACAGCTAGGTAAATACAAAAACAGTATTGTGGAAATATGTGCCTTGAGTGCAATCCCAAAACAACTGTCGGCATTGAGAAAATCACCATTGTAACAGGCAGCTTTACTTGCAACAGCTTGCATCCTATCCCAGGTCATTGGGAAGGATAAGTGGATGAAATTGCCAAATTCAATTTAAACCTTTAGTTGACTGTGCAACAAACCATAATAATGCAAGTAATCCTTGATTTACAACCACATTTCCATCATAGGTTATTGGTGTTCATAAGATGAACCAGACAGTCAAACATTTGCGAACTGACTACAGCTTCCTCAATGCGTGTTTTTTCCAGAAATCAACCAAAAAAGGTCCCAAATGGTGATCATATCGCCACAGGACACTGCAGGTGGTCATTAATGTGAACTGGTTGCCCAGCGACTGAATTGCAATCGTGATTGCAGTATATTGCGACACTTAGTTGTAAGTACAACTATAGGTTGTAAGTCACTTTTTCCAAAGCCATCATAACTTTGAATGGTAGTACGTTGAGGACTACCTGTAATAAGGCAACTCTACTTGGAATAGCTTACAGCCTGCAATAATACCTTTAGCTCCATCAAACAGCTGCCTAACCAGGTCTTTGGGAGTGATTTGATTGCAGGATAAAATGCCAAATCTAGTCTAAATATCTTGCTGGCTGTGTGACTATCCTTTAATGCAGTTGAGACTTTAGTAGTAGGTTCAAAGATCTAAACTTTTTCTATTATAAAATAATTTAAGTTACTTTGCAACTTTTTATTGATGTTATATTCATCATTAATTGTACAATTTAAGCAACTGTCCCTTTACATCTCAGAAATAATAATTAACATTGATATAAATTTTCTGTTTTGAAAGATTTAATTTACTTTAATCATTACAGCGTTAATAGCTTCCAGTTCCTATTGTATAAATATCATTGTACTTGGCTATATTTATATTCTATAATGTAATAAAATATATTCATATCCCCAACCAACACATCTCTAATATCACCGCAAGCACTCCTTATGTTTTTATCCATGAATAAATTAAACAAATGCATGGAAACATTTTAAACATTTTAAGAACAGTTAAACAGAATACCATTCTTGATGCTTTCATGAGTCAATATTCCCATCCTGTACAACGTCTTAACAACAACATTACCTTTACTTTTGTATCCTTAGTGCAGTACCAAAGGAAATTAGCACATCCTCTCTGTAATGACTTTCAGTCCTTTGATAAATGATCTTGAGTTTCTGAGCTTTTGAAAACTTTGAGGATGATTGGCTGCTTAGAAGTTCATGCAGAAATTAAACCTTTTGGAGTCAGTGTGTACTTTAGAGAACATGTTGTAGACATTCTTTCAAATGGCTGCTGTGAAGAACATGGCCAGTCATACACATTTATAAATTGGAGAGATGCTTTGTGTAACCTCAGGATAGTCCCTTCTTCTGAATTAACTTGGCTTGTACATTTCTAGGCAAAGCCTTCAGAAGTAGCGATCCACAACTCTTTATTTTCTTTGAATGTGTATGAAACCTATGTGAATTCCAAAAATATTCTTGCAAATAAATAGGGTATTAGAATCTGGTACTTTGCAACAGGCGATCAACGTATTTATTTTTTATTCAAACAGTCTATTTATTATAAGTCAAATGGCTAAGAAACAAAGTGGAGATATATGTATGTAGGCAGACTAAATTGCAGGGGATAAATGGTGCAACCCAGAGTGGGGAAAAGAATTGAATTTTGAATTCAAAGCAGAAAAGTCTACATCTATTTGCAAAGCTGTATAAATCAAAGCTCATAGATAGCCATGTGTTTACAGTTTTATAGATTTTATATCATTCTCGCTATGTAATATTTGACTTTCTGCCCTTCATATTTTTATTACCTATTTTAAAGTTTAGGTGCCAGAATAATTCTGGTTAAAAAGTTCATAGCATACATCAATTATTGACTATGTGTTGAAAATATTAGAAACAACATGTTTGTATTTTAGTTGTTTAAAATACATTACCAAAAGGTAATGTATACAGAAATAAGATATATGTGCTATAATTCAGGTCACTTAAGGAAGAATACTGTTATTGAATAAAAGCTCCAGAAGAAAGTCCTTAAAATCTATATAGAATTCTTTAGTTTGCTGTTGACATTTTTCCCCATGTAAGCCTGACAATTTGTTTTTTTACATCAGCATCTTGCTAGCATCTTAAAATAAGCAATATGGCACGATCTGTGCCGCTAAAACCCAAGCAATTACTTTGAATCATTGCTATTGAAATAAGTCATTAACACAATTTCTGTTACTTACTTGCTACGAAGCACTTCAGTTCTAAAGCTGAATGAATGAAAGGCAATTTTTGCAAATGCCAATTTATTGTCCTGTATGGACTGTTCTTCCAGCAAAACTGCAACATGAAAGATATGCAACACAAAAAAATGTGTAATGGCAGAAAATAGTCCATTTGAGGAGCAGAAATGCGAAGAACTGACAGGTTGTTAAGAGAGCTGATGATACCAGACAATTTGAGTAGCTAAGATGCATCTCTACCGTCACAATCTATATGAATGCTATTACTAGCTGTTGTCCCAAAGCTCAATTTTTCTATTAGAGTTTTGAGACAGTAGAACTCCCCCTTGTACACCTCTCCACATGTATAATGTCTAGTGCTGAAGTTTAAGGGCTTCATTAAGCATTCACGTTTTCTCAAAGTGTTTTTTTTTCATTACGATAATGGATAAATTACATTGATCTGACTGCTCTTCTTGGCATTACGTTTCTCCTGCTCTTCATCCCTTATTTTTTCAATTCTAACGTAGGAAATTCCTATCGGTTCTTTGGAAGATAAATAACACTATCAAGTTATTCCCACTAATAACTGTCTGTACTTTGAGTGACATGTCAACTTTCGTACTAACCCTGCCATTCATTAATTGGATGTTCAGTTTGTATGTAACTTTTCAATTTGTACTGGTACCTTTTTATCAGCTTGTCTTTGTCCTTTGAGATGAAGGGTAAATGCTCAATTTCCTCTTTAATTTACTTAGAAGTCCTGATTTAGTATCTTCCTGATTTTTTTTTCTTTTGTTGTTGGATTATAGCTCTATCTTCCAATCTTCTCTGTCTTGCCAAAGATCTTTTCCTGAGCGCTGCATACACCATCCATGGCTGGGTTAATTCTTCAGTTTTGACAACAACTGAGTGAGAGCTAAACTTCCCATCATGCAGTTTGGCCACTCCCCCAATGCCATGAACCCCAGTCTTCACTCAGTTGCTGACAAACACTGAAGTGCATTTTAGAGCTGGTGAGTTTGGCTATTTAGCTTTCTCCCCTTAGCTTGCGCTAGGCTTTTATTTTATTTTTGAATATTTTCCCCTTTTTCCGAGAGAAGTTCCTTTAGTTCAGCTGTGTGGGGGCGTGTTTGGGGATTCCCTGCCGCCCATGCTTCGGCGCCCACCGTTGGAACCCTTGCCGGTCTCTGTTCTCTTCAGGGCGGGCCGGTCCTATTTCTGAAGCGGCTAGCGTTCTCTGCCTTCGGAGAAGGGTGCTTCTTGCCCCTTTTGCCATCATTCGGCTTCTGCTGCTTGGAGGGCGTGCTGTTCCCAGCGCTATCTCAAATAGCCGGCAGCGAGGAAGCCGAGTGTTTTCCCGCCACGTGAAGGGCGGCGGTGCGGCGTATAACATCGGATACAGACGGGGCGGTAACCAACAGAAGGCTATCGGATTCGGAGCAATTGTGGCCCTTGGTAGGACCTTTGGGCCGCCATTATAAGACCGCGAAATCGCAGGCTCAGTTCCTTTAGTGCCAATCTGACGGACCTCCGGGCCACCATTTTGGAACTTCATTCCCCCAGCTTCTCTTGAAAGCCTGAGGGGGAAGTCATTGGTCGGACCTTCGGGCCGCCAATTTGATCATGGGGAATACCCCTCCCCCACTGGAGCAGCCGTTAGCCCGGCCTGATTCATTGGTGGGTCCTTCGGGCTGCCTTTGAAGCTCCATTGCTGGATCCAGAGGCTTGAGGGAACTCTCAAGCCTGTGAAAGGGGGGGGGAGCCGTCCTTCCTCTCCTGAGCAATCGTAACTTACCTGTGAATGGATCCTTGCGTTGTTTGTCCATATCCAAGCCTTGTCTGCACGTGCTCCATCTGCCTTCCTGTATAAATAAATAAATAAATAAATTATTAAAAAAAATTAATATAAATAAATAAAATAAAATACACCGTTATTCAATATTGATTCATAAATTGAAACAGCCTTCCAGCATGGCGGATTATCCTCCTCTGATTTGGAGCTGGACGCTAGCCCTCCACGCAAGCAGGCCAAGCGTTCGAAGAAAGCTCCTGGAGCGCAGTCTGGGTCGTCCAGCCGCTCCTCCCATAAATACAAGGCCGATTCAGCTCATGACAAGGACGCCTTGAGGTGCCACAAGGCCCTGGAGCGTCAATGTGCTAAAGCTCAAAAATCGGCTGAGGTGTCCGTTGAAGTGGATGTTCACCCTGCACCTTCTACTTCTCCTACGCCTCGAGTATTGGAGCCTCAGCAGGGGTCCGTTCCGGCTACTACTGGTCATCCTTTGCTCCAGACCAAAGGAGTGTCCTTGTTCTTACCAGACGTCTCAGCAGCTGGTTCATCTTCTTCGCATAGACATTTGCCAGTGGCCTCTACAATTTCCTTGAGGAGGTTACTTTGGCTCCGCCACTGGAAGGCGGATCTGAAAGCCAAATGGAAGCTGGCCTCAGCCCCATACAAGGCACCCAACTTGTTTGGCCCGGCTCTTGATCCACTTCTTATCGAAGATAAGGATAAAAGGAAAGTTCTTCAGTCTGCATCTCGCCGACAGGATCGCCGTTATACCCCGTACGTCCACCGGCAGTCCTTTCGGTCCAACCCAGGGACCAGCGGGCCCTCTGGTCACCATTTCCAGTTTCATTCCTGCAACCGTTTTCCGGAGAGACAACAGTTCCGGGACCGTGGCCGGAGCCAACACTCCACTAAACGACCGTTCCGTGGTTCCAGTTACAAATCATTCAGGAGGGGCAAATGACTGTTGGTCCCCAGGCCCAATAGGGGGACGACTTCTGCTCTTCCACCACCAAATGGCCAGGTCAACCTCGGACTCCTGGGTGCTGCTTACTATATCGCAGGGGCTCTCAATCAAATTCACAGGCAGCCCTCCCAGTCGGTTTCTTCATGGTTCGATCCCAACATCCCCAGAACACTCCCACCTGCTAACAGAGGAAATCTCCCACCTTCTAGCCATCAGAGCCATAGAACCGGTCCCTCCGCACCAACGGCAGACCGGGTTCTACTCAACCCTGTTTCTTGTGCCAAAGTCCTCAGGGGGTTGGCGAGCCATTCTGAACTTGAAACATCTAAATCTTTCTGTCCGCTACCGCAGATTCAAAATGCACTCCCTGCGCTCTGTATTGGCAGGAGTTCGACTGGGGGACTTCCTGCAGTCAGTCGATCTACGAGAGGCCTATTTGCACGTTCCGGTACATCCGGACCATCGGAAGTACTTACGGTTCGAATTCAAGGGCCAACATTTTCAATATCATGCGATGCCCTTCGGTCTCTCTTCAGCGCCCCGCACCTTTACCAAGCTGGTGGCAGTAGTAGCAGCGACCCTCACACCAATGCCAGTTCGAATTCTTTGTTATCTCGACGACATCCTGGTCCTCTCCCCGTCAGCAAGCCAAGCTCACAGAGACATGGACCTCGTCTTGCGTGCCTTTTAAGACCATGGTTTCACCATCAACTTTGAGAAAAGCCAGTTGGTTCCTTCCACCCGTCTTCTCCACTTGGGGGCGATAATAGACTCTCTCAAAGGCCAGGTGTTTCTTTCTCAGGACAGAGAATGGAGTATTCAGGAATTCGTTCACCGTCTTCTGGCCCTTCAGAGGACCCCATTGTTGGAACTATCTTGTCTGTTAGGAGAGATGGTGTCCTGTTTCAACATCGTACCGTGGGCACTCAGACACTCCCGAGCACTGCAGTGGTTCCTGCTTCCCTTCCAGAGGTCAGGCAGGGCCAACTCGAGACAAGTGGTATACCTCCCACCTCAGGTCCAACTTTCCCTTCGGTGGTGGACATCTCCGGCAGTTCACAAAGGGTGCGACTTCCTCAACCTGGACAGGCTGATAGTCACCTCTGACGCCAGTCTTCAAGGTTGGGGCACTCACGTAGGCAATCTGGTGGCACAAGGTCAGTGGTCTGTCATCGAGCGTCACAGCAGTATCAACCTTCTCGAGTTGCGGGCGATTAGATTGGCCCTTCTTCAGTTTTAGTCAGCTGTGGAGGGTTGCCACATCCTGATTCGGATGGACAACATCTCGGCCAAGGCTCACATAAACAGGGAAGGAGGCACAAGGTCGTGAGCACTGATGCTGGAGACGACGAAGCTGTTCAGTTGGGCAGAACACCACCTCCTTTCAATACGGGCAGACCACATTTCGGGGTCAGAGAATGTCCAGGCCGACTGGCTCAGTCGGGAGCAGATAAATTCAGCAGAGTGGCAGCTCCATCCACATCTGTTTCAGGACCTTTGTCTCAGATTTGGGACTCCTGTGATCGACCTGTTCGCAACTCCAAAGAATGCTCAGCTGCCACGCTTCATTTCCCGCTACCCGACTCCGACGGCGGAGGACTACGATGTGCTCAGGTGCCGTTGGCCCACCGGCCTCCTGTATGCATTTCCGCCGCTCCCGCTTCTTCCTCGTCTCATCCGGAAGTTGTTGGAAGAGAAGGCCGATCTTCTTCTGGTTGCTCCAAACTGGCCGAGGAGACCGTGGTACGCCGATCTCGTGTCCCTATCGGTGGAACAGCCGTGGGTGATTCCACTCCACAGACTATCTCTATGTTTATTGTCCGGAGCCTCAATGGCTCCAGTTGGCCGTATGGCATTTGAACGGGTCATCCTGAAATGGGACAACCTGTCGGATGGAGTCATTGGTACTATGCAGGCAGCTAGACGTCCTTCAACTTGCCGTATTTACGAGGCCTCGTGGAAGGCTTTCTGTCTCTGGGCTTCAATTCATCATGTCGACCCCACGTCGGCAACGGTTCAGGACATTTTGGAGTTTTTGCAGTCGGGCCTTGTCAAAGGTCTGGCCCTGGCGACCCTGCGTCGTCAGACAGCTGCCTTGTCCACTGTGATCTTGTGTCCTCCATACCATTCTTTGTCTCATCATCCTTGCATCAGTACATTTCTGCATGGGGCCACGAATTACGTCCTCCCACGGTCCACCGTTACCCGACATGGGATCTACCACTAGTCCTACCGGCATTAACTGCTCCTCCTTTCGAACCTTTGGAGTCTGTTGCCTTAAAATACCTGTCTTTCAAAGTTACCTTTCTCTTGGCTATCACCTCCGCCAGGAGGGTCTCGGAGATTGCAGCTCTTTCTATTAGAAAGGACCTTTGTTTGTTTAGGGAAAGCATGGTTGTTTTACGCCTGGACCCGTTTTTCACCCCCAAAGTGAACTCATGGTTTCACCGTGCCCAAGAGATCATCTTGCCAGATTTTTGTCCGTCTCCTCGCGACTATTGGGAGAAGAGGTGGCACACACTGGATGTGCGTCGAGCTTTCATCGAACTTCCAGCTTTCGGCGAACTGAGGCCCTCCTTGTCTCATTTAACCCGTCTTCTATGGGTTTGAAAGTTTCTTCCTCCATGGTTGGTCGGTGGCTCAAAGCTTGCATTGCTCTGGCATATGACTTGAACTCGCGTCCGTTACGTGGTCGGATCCTGCCGCATTCTACCCATAGTGCGGCCACATCTGCGGCCTGGGCCATGCAGGCGTCGGTGGCAGACATTTGCCATGCAGTGACGTGGTCTTTGTTTTCGCCTTTTGTGCGTCACTACAAGATTGATTCATATGCGTCGGCTGAGGCTTCCTTCGGACGTCGAGTGCTCCAGTGTGTCCATACAGATAAGACCTTGGGGGGCAGTCAGCCTCCCTCCCTAGATGTTTGAGCTTGGGTATATCCCAGCCATGGATGGTGGTAGCAGTGCTCAGGAAAATGGATGTTGACTTACCTGAACGTCCCTTTTATGAGCGCTATGTACACCATCCATTCCCTCCCTTGGTTGTTGTTGGCTTCCTGCCTGTTGTGGGATTCTTCGTTGGGCTGTTGTAGTTAATAAAGTTCGTTGTTTATTTGCTCCTCGTGGTTTGACTGCGCCTTCGATTCAGACTGGGGTTCATGGGATTGGGGGAGTGGCCAAACTGCATGATGGGAAGTTTAGCTCTCACTCAGTTGTTGTCAAAACTAAAGGATTAACCCAGCCATGGATGGTGTATGCAGCGCTCAGAAAAGGGACGTTCAGGTAAGTCAACGTCCATTCTCATGGCATTGTCTTTTTTCAGATTTGTGTCTATTGTAGTGGACTGGATCATTCTTTGGTCAGAACGATTTTGGGTACCTTCTTGGGCCTTTTATCCTGCTAGGCAAAACTTGCTTTGATTTAAATAACATTTTGACTTTTCTTTTCAATCCTAACAGGTTGTAATTATTTTCCCACGTAATCTCTAGCACTATTCAAGCACTCATGAAATTTGTGCTTAGAAGAGAATCAGGAGTGTGTATTCCAGCCCCTTTGTTTTCCCTTACCACCTTTCTATGCAAAAGAGAAGTCTGAAAGAAAAATGTATTATCTGTCTTAGAAGGACACTTCATTACCCGAACTAAACTTTGCAGGGATATTATATTTGAATCTGTACTATTTCTGCAAAGTGTAATTTTACTTTTGTATTTGTGCTTTTGCATTTTGGCAAATGTGTTGATTTTAGGGTTATCTGGACATAACAGGTTGTCTGGAAAAAGAAAAATAAATATTGTAGAAAGTAATATGCAGTCTATGTAGTTTGTGATGGTTGTCAGATATGCATGTTGCCTTATCTACATGGATGCATAGGCAAAGATGATGGAACTGATTGACTATAATGAAAATATCTTGTGTAGATCAACTGCAGAGGGTACTGAGAATTTACTACTTTATAGAGAGTTTTGCACAGTGTCCAGCTCATTTTTTTTTCATCCAGTTTGGTCTGGCTGTATAAAGTACATTGACTCTCTAATCTTGATTCAGAATGTTGGAAGTGTCCAGATCATGCGACGGCCTGTTTTCGTGTAAATAAATTTATTCTTAAATTTATTTCTTAAATAAATTCTTAAATAAATTCTTAAATTTATTGTAGTAAGAGCATGTTAGAAATCTAGAGGCACATAAGACATACCTGGTGCAGGACAATACGTTTTGGCATAACAACTATGGAAGAATGGTTCAGAATAAAAAAAAAGACAAGTTTGCATATTGCCCCCATCTGTTTAACCTTTGCAGCAAATGTATAGAGAATGACAAGATTTGAAGAGATAATATTTAGAATCAAAATTGGAGGCCAGAACATTGAAGCATACAGACAGTGTCAATTTGTTAACTGAAACTATGGAATATTAGAAGAATTCATTATCAAAATAAAAGTGGAAAGTGAAAAATCTATGTTAATATTAGATACTATAAGGTAAAGATATTTTCAGGCCTGATGTTTACTGTGCTTAGAGTTGGCTTGATTTGTTCGCTTGAAAAGTAAAGGGGAAATCAATCCAATGGAGGAAATGACCAATTTAAACTAACATAAGGACATTTAGACATTTCGATGACAACAGAGTTCATAGTTAAAGCAATGCTCTTTCTGGTGGTAATGTGTGGTTGTGAAAGCTGGACAATGAAACAGAGTGAAAGAAAATATATGTCCTTGAACAATGAGTTTGAAAATAATTACTGAACACATCATGGACTGTGAGAACCACCAGTTAATCAGTACAAGACTGAATAAAAACCTGACTGCTATCTTGAAGCAATGATCAGCAAGCAGAAAGTCACATATTTGAGGTGCGTGATGGAAGTGGATGATGGAGTAGAAGTGTGCTTGGCAAGGTTGAGGAAAGTAGAAGAATGGAAAAGAATAAATAAAGTGGATAGATAAGATGAGTTAACTGTAGTATCCTTGGAAGAGCTTTAACTTTTTATTGAAGGGAGTTTTTATAAAGCTTCACACTTGAAGAACAGTATCATAAAATATGTTTTCTGCCTTTTGGCTTTTGAGTCTAAGTATTTATTTATTTAACATATGGCATGAGTCTAAGTATATTTGCTAGATAGATAGCATTCAGTTTAACTGTAATATATTTGTATTAGACAAACATAACATTGTAAATCCAAGTTTTATAGATGAGGTCTTGTATTTCTAATTTTGGATATTAGTAATTATAGACATACTATATATATCTGGGCAGAAAAACTGTTTAAATATTCAACTATGAACATGAACAGATCCATCCATATAAAACTTGAGAAAGCAGTTGTATTCATTTCTCTTCATATATATTACCAGATATGGATCCAGATGAAATGACATCATTATCATTTATGGTTGTTATTATTATTATTGCTGATAAAGAACTTTTATGAATGTTTTAAATATATTTCATAACTATAATAAACATGAATCTTCCCTTTCAGTTACAAAAAGATGTGGAACTATTTTTAAGAAAGGAAGGTTTGGAAGAAAAAAAGGGATGTATCTCCATAAGGGAGATGATTTGACTAACATCATGTTTCCATTCCTATCTAGTCTGTGAATAATTGAATCATAATGTGGATGAGGAGACACTCAGATGGACACCTGGGTCCATTCCATTTTTGTAATTAAAACACACAAAGGGATGGAATTTATATTTTATATTTATATTTCTGCATATTTATATTTCTGCATATGTTAAACTAGTACCCATATGCATTTTGTCCCAGTTAATCATGTGAATCAGTCCATAGTCAATGCTGTGTAATTGTAATTGGCAAGATTGAAGCCACAGCCTGTCTCCAGAGTTGCTGCTATGGGATAGCATTTCCCAACAGTAATATTGTCATATAGTTTATGCAGTGCCATGGGTTTGTCATATTTCATACATGATCTTTGATTGATATCAGGTAGTGAATAAGGAACAGGTCTTAATATAACAACATGTCAAAGCTTCAGAGTTAGATGAAAATATGTGCTGGGGAGAACTCAATAAAGACACACAAAAACATGCACATTTAAAATTCAGTCCAGCTCTAGTTTTATTACAGCTTTTATATTTTTAAAAGGGTATCTATTCCATCAAAAGCTTCATTTTAGAATACTGCGATTCAGTGCATTCATATTGCAAAGTGATAGAAGATTTCAAAGGACAACAAAGACAGTGCCCGAAGAAAAATTCATACATAACGCTATCGTCCAGTTATTAATTGAAGCAATCTGAGAAAATGGTTGCTACTACTATTGCGGTTGCTACCGCTATTGTCATTCGAAAATCATTTCAAATTTTTACTCTATGTAAAAGTGAAGAGGACAGAAAAACAGGAAACCTTTGGATAGTTGTTGAAGTAAGCTGCTTTGAAGCTTTGAGAGGTCAAATTGTATGTGTTTCCAAGCAGGTGTTCCCAAAGGCAGACAATGTGTGAGATGTCTCTTCCTATTGTTAATGCTCCACCTTTGCAAAACAAAATTGAAGAGGATACTGTGAAGATGACTAGAAATGCAATATTCTCTGCAATATTAGCGTTGAAATGGTAGGCAATTTCGGATGTGTTCAGAGAAGTGTGGATTAATAGGAACTGCTTTGAATTGCCTACTGTCAAGAACTCAGGAGGGGAAAGCTTTTGTTCTGTTAAGCTTTGGAGAATAAGAAAGAAATAAAGCAAAGATTTCATAATGTTTGCCCAGGCCAAATGAATATTTTTATAATTCTATAGAGTATCTAATACCCTGTAATATCTTCCCTCCCCTTTCCTAGATTGTGAACAATGCAACTTCGAATATCAGTTTTTGGGGAGAACAAACAGGAGGATATCAGGTAGATCTGGATGTGAAAATAGAAGCTGAATTTCTATCTGATCAACTCAGATTGATCCAGAACATCTGGGATATAACAGATTGGGGAAGACTGATCTAATATAGTTGATTTCATCATCTGAAGGCTTAAAATCAATTTACTTTAAAAACAAATGAATAACAGCCAGTTTAAGTTATCTTTGATAACTTCATTAAGAGTTTCATCAAGGCTTTCGTTTTCTGCTGGAACTTAAAAATAGGTTTTTGCATCATCACCAGGAAGCAAGGTTAATTTCTTATTGTATGCATTACTGACTCTATATAATTATTTTTGTTCCGTGTACCTATCTGAAAGTTATTTATTAGATAAAGAGTGCAAAGTTTATGCTAATGATATCCAAGCATTGCCTAAAAAGGGAGACACCAAATTGACAGAGAAAGACAGTAATAATAGCAACCTTACTTAGTTTCTCACCTTTTTCCCAAGCTGGTTCCTCGAAAAACTGGCTCCCTAGTTTGCTTTCGAAAAATTTCATTCTTAGGTATAGCTGAATGGTTTGTGAGGGAAGAGTATTGATGTTTTTGAACTTAAGTGGTGGAGAAGACTTCTGAGAGTATTGTGGGTAGCCAAGAAAACAAAATGATGGATCATTGAACAAATCAACCCAAGGTTGTCAGCTGAGGCACAAATGACCAGGCTCAAATTATCCAAGTTCAGACATTATGTGAAAACTCAGCTGTCTGGAAAAGGCTCCGATACTGTGAAAGATGGAAGGAAAGAGAAGAAGAGGAAGACCAGTAGCAAAATGGATAAATTCTGTTACAGAGGTGATGAATGCACCATTGTGGTTAGGGATAGATTGTATTGGAGAAAATCTATCTATGTGGTCACTAGGAGTTGAAAACATCTTGATGGAGCATAATAATTTGTGGTTTAATGTTATTATAACAAAAAGGGTTACTTGGACTGTAAAATTGAAAGAAAGATTTCTGTTCACCCTAGAAAATAGGGAAATGGTCTGGTGTAATATTATCAAGTAAGTATCTTTCTAATTTTTTTCTCACTTGCCCAGTCTGGGGATGTGGTTTATAATCATGTTCCAACAAGTTTTTGAATATTTCTTTTAAATTAACTGTTCTCATTCTTAAATCTCTCTTTATTTTTTAACATCTCACAAAACTCACTAGTTATACTCTGGTTATATTAGGAAAAAAATATTTTCCATTGTAGTCCATTTTTACTTACTAAAATAACAACAAAATTATTAGTTGCTTCCTTTTTGGATGTTCTTGAGTCCAACTTAATCGTTGTTGGATAAATTTTGTTAATTTTGACACCAGATAATGGTGACTATTCTTGTTTTAAATTTCTTAACTTGTCTGATTGTTTTTAAGAACTCTGAGGAGATTTTATTCTTGGCGATTGCCAGAAACTGTCCTATTCCGGTCATCTTTCACACCTTCCTTACTTATGTCCATTGTCCAATAATTCTGTTGGATGACTAATTTGTCCTCTTATGCTCTGTCCTAGAGCACTCAGACTTTTATCTTCCTCAGTCAATCTAAAGGTAGCCTTGACTTATGAACCCAATTGAACCTGGAATTTTGGGCGTAAGTCATTGCAGTAGTTAAGCAGTTCACCATGTGACCTGACTTGATTTCACTACCATTTTCACAACAACTTATTCACCATGGTCATTAAGTGAATCATGTAGTTGTTGAGCAAACAATTTGGTCATTAAGTGAATCCAGCATATCTAATGGGCATTTTTTACCCAATAAGGGGACAAAAAAGGTTGTAAATTATAGTTACATGATCATGGGACACTGCAACCTGACATAAATGCGAGCTGGTTTCTAAGCACCCAAAATGTTATCATGTGATCATGGAAGGTTATGTGTGGTAGTCCTAACTTTGAAGATGGGTCATAACTAGTTTTTAAAAGTCCATTGAAGCTTTGAATGGTCGTTAAGCAGCCGATTGTTTCCCTCTGATTTCTTTTATTTCTTGCCCTTTGTTACATGTGCATTTCCCCCTAGGCTCTTCTCTTGATGCTACCAAATAATTGTCTGTCCCACATTCAGAAACTCTTCAACTTAATAACCCTTCACTAATTCTCTTAACATTTCATTACAGATAGTCAGATCAGCCATGCTTTTAGGTTTGTTATGTACAAACATTATGTACATCCAGTATTGTTTAGATATACTTAAACTGTATATTGAAAGAAATAGATGTTCTTGGGAAAGGCTCTGACATAGGAATAGGTCACCACCAGCCCTAACCGTAACTAGAAGTGTCCAAACTATTGTACCTGTCTTGGTTTTTTTCTTTTCTTTTGGATATGTAACCAATTGCATATACGTACATATGAAATCAATATGCATTTGGGTCTATAAAAAGTTGTGTTTATCTCTGTACTGTAAGGAGTTTTTTTTTTAATTTAAAGATTTATTTATACATATGATTTGGCTAGGGAAGCTAATCTTCTAAACGCAGGTGTAATTTTAAATGTAGCATTTAAACTACAATTTGTCTATGGCTGCAGCTATGTATATCAGTATCCAGCTATAGTGCTAAGTGACTATCTTGTTATATGACAGAGCTCTTCAAATGGGCATTGTAAAACTGAACCTGGAATCATGAAATGTGCTTATCATTATGCTTTATGATGTTATATGCTGAATCAATATTTTTCTTACAAAAATAGTTATGATTATCATTGAAATTACGTTATGTTGCATCAACTATATTCCACACCTTTATGTTTATCTCTACCCTCCAGGCAGCTTATTTTCTGTTTTTATAACAACATTTAATTCATTTCTGAACTTGAGATCTGTACTTAAGAAAAATTAGAATAAAATGCAAATGAAATAATGTACAAAAAAAGAACATCAATGTTCTAGAAGAAGTTGTTTTGGATATGTTCACTACTGTGAGTTATTTGGAAAAATAAGAAAGGTTGGATTCAAATAAATAAATAAATGTTCAAATATAAAAAATAGCAACATCTAACAGATTAAATTCTACCTGTAATAAATCAGCTGAGTTGAGTTGAGTGGCATAAGCATACAAGTAACCCCAAATCCCCATACACAGCTCCTTAGGACATTTTCTAGAATTACAGTAGCAAACCATTGTATGAAAATAATAGTAAATCCAAGGCTTTAGATCACTCAATCAATGTTTTGGTTAACAGTATGAAAACTCTATAAGCCACCAATATAGAAATGGTCTAAATTAAGTATTTTGAAGGATAAGATGAAAGTTTGGTGGACATCATAAGCCACAAGTGTACAACTTTATTTTTCAGGTTGCATTTGGCCTCTCCAAACCTTGGTTATAAAGCTTCAGAAATTTCTAAAAGTTTTTACAAAGCTGTCATTTTTAAAATAACAGAAGGGAAAACCAATAAATAATCCTATATGACAGTGTTTCTCAATCTTTTTTTCACCATGGACCCCCTCTAAATACTTTTTGTGGCCACAGACAATGGCTACCGACCCCCAAGATTTTACTCAAGATTTAAATCATAACACTTCTTCAAGCCTTTGTGGACCTTCTGTGATGACATTGCCACCCCTCCAGATCACAGGTTGAGAATCACTGCGGTATGAAGTAACTTTGATTTAGCTTAAATGATTTAGTTTTTGAAACCAACCCAGTTTCCCTCCTCATGAAGAAAACAATTAATTTGTCTTATTGAGGCATTTCACTTCACTTTCCATTAATGCACTCTGTTTCACTCTCCTCTGTATCTTCCTCTGGCACTTGCAGTAACTGGAAGAAGATTCTGTGCAGCTGAACATTTGTGCAGAAGCTACTTCCAATAGCTGACAACACTGCACAGAAATGACTTCTGGCTATCGGATGTAGCACAGAATGGAGCAGGAGGCGGCAGAGGAGAGTAAAACTGAATGTACTACATGGTCACTTCATTTCCCTCCTTGCATTTTCGTGTGACACCCTAATGACATTTTTGTACATATATTATATAGTAATGTATAGCAGGCATGATCTTGTTGAACATGTTTAGTCCCAATGATCTGGACAACATATTTCTGCTCTCTCTTGAATGATGGAGTTTACTTTATGCGTTTGCACAGACCATATATTTTGCCCATTTCAAAACAGCCCTGTTGAGTCTCATGTTAATGATACAGAAACAGTCCACATGATGATACCTTAACTTCCTTGGATATTTCTTGCTCATATTTATGCAGGAAGAGGCAGTATATGCCCCATTTCCTGGAACTGCATAGGAGGCTGCTGATCACATATATGCTTCTGGGGAGAAAAAAATCTTTCCTGGCTAATGGGGCACACAAGTGCAATTTTCCATTTCTGCAAATTGCTTATCATTTTTAAGGCTCATCCTAGAAGTCTGTGTTAATCTGCTTGTTTTGGGGTCTATGTTTAATCTTAGAGATTTTCCGCTTGATTTAAGAATCTGGTTTGCTGTGGTAGCTTCAGGTAAGAAATTGAAAAGGTACAAACAAGACGATAAATATGGAAATAGGAGATAGGGATTCATGAATATTTATTTGATTGATTTATATCCCACCTGTCTACTCAGTTATGGACACTAATATTCAATAAAATCTGAGATGCAAAAATCATTTAAAGAAAAAAACATCTTAAAAACTCTAAACATGAATTAATAGTTAAAGGCTTGGTTGCTGTTCCAAGGGAAGAGAGTGTCTTGGAGCCAAACTGAATTCACAAAACAGTGTGTTGTATAGCTTATGAGCATGCAGGAGTAGGCCAGCTCTTCTGGCCAGAAAAGCAAGATTTAATAACTGTAATAGTTTCAGAAAGTTTTTTCCTGCTGTTATTTACTCCTGATTTATAACTGAGAGGTGGTCTCTCAGGTTCTAAGCCACTTAGGACATTAAGGTCAATACTGACATCCTAAATTGTTCCTGCTATACATGAGGTGATCAAAGTAGTTCTTTGAATACAGGTAAAGGTAGTTCTCGACTTACAACAGTTCATTTAGTGACCATTCAAAGTTACAACGGCAGTGAAAAATGTGACTTTGGCCTGTTTTTCACCGTTATGACTTTTGCAGCATCTGCATAATCGTGATCAAAATTTAGATGCTTGGCATAAATAGAACTGCTGCTGTGGCCAGGGGTCACGTGATCCCCTTTTGCGACCTTCTCACAAGCAAAGTCAATTTAACAACCGGATGACTAACTTCATCAACTTAACAACTGTGGCAAGAAAAGTTGTAAAATGGGGCAAAACTCACTTAACAAATGTCTCACTTAACAACAGAAAATCTGGGTTCAGTTGTGATCGGTTGTAAATTGAGGCCTACCTGTATCACATTGAACCCAGTACTGTGCAGCAATGAGCAGCCTAGCACTCACATTTTATACCAATTGCTTCCTTTGGGACTTTTCAAGCAGATTCTAATACAAAGCACATTGCCATAAATAAGATGAGAAATAACCAAGAAATGAACCACAACCTGCAGGAATGGTCATGCCTGTGCATTCATAACTATTGTACAAAAATGTTCTCATCATAGCTGCCAATTGGGAAGCAAGGTATATGCCCAGATTGTAAAACTTGTTATTTTGAAAAAATAGAAAGCAATTTCTGTTCTATAAAATACAGTGAATTTGTTTAAGAAAAACATCTGTTATGCTTTATCTTTTAGAACTAAAATAAGTAATGTATAGTTTTCACTGGTCCACATTTGTAAAAAATAAGTTGCCTCTCATGTATGTATGTCTTTAAGTTACTCTGACAATTGTGTATGGTCACTTTAAAGAGTTTTAATTAGACATTTCATGGCTAATTTATAGCAAGCCAGGTCTGGTCACAGTTGACTGACTGGTTTATGTCCTCCAGTGCTTCTGTCACAGCTTCACAGTAGGAAGGCAACTTTCATTAATGCTAATGGAGCTTAAGCTTGTAAATTCTTCATGGTATCAATAGAAGAGTAGATTGCTTTTTATTTCATTTATAGAAAACTCTAAAAGTAATGGGTTGTGGAACCACTTTTATAAATCAATCCATGTTCAAAGCCAACAAAGCAATAATAAACTACTGTTCCATTTGGGTTTGTTAAAAATTAAGATTGCAGTCCCAAAATCTGCATTGTAGGGATTGTAGAAGCACCTTTAAAGTGAATATGGATAGGAGCAGGTGAATCAAATACTGTCCACTATTCTGAGTTTTAAATAGGTTGAAAATCATAAATAGAGGCATGCAACCGCGGAAAGAGGAAAACAAAGCAAAAGGCATATCAAAAAGCTAATCAATAAGTAACTATACCCAGGACAGTGACTTGAGGCAAAAGGAATTGATTTGGTAAATAGCAATCTTTTCTCTAAAACGAAGCTCAGTGGGATTTTTAGTAAACCATTGAAAAGGAGGGAATGCAGCCTGCAATCAGTGTCTTTGCCAAAGTTCAGTAAACAAGGAAATTAAGATGCTGTCATTTAAAAGGCTATGATTTATAAGCTGCTGAATTTATTTTCTGCAGACCAAATAGGACAAATGTTTCTCTTTCCTTTCCATGTTTCAAATGATAAAACGTACTAATGTTACTTTGGTTTCATTGTGACAGTAGATATTGATAGAAACTGCTTTCAGGCCCTTAACTGATCCAGGAATCACATCCGGTTCCAGAATCTAGAAGATAACTATTGCAAAGCTGCATGCAGTACGAATTTGTTCACCTATCACACAAATTCATCATGTAATTTATTTTTGGTTTACTACAACGATGAAGAAAGTAACCATATTCGATAGTCTTTAACAACCAGAGTAATTCAGATACCATGACAAGTCAAAATAAAGCAAAGCACAGAATTGGTTAACAAAACCATAACACTTTGTGGTTTTATGATGGCTGGAAATGGTTCTGTGAGGCATTTAGTTCAATTTTGTTTTTCACTTTGCTCCTTAACTTTTATTACTAAAGCTTGCAGGTCATTTGCATTTTTGGCTATCAGGTCATTAGTATAGTGCAGGTATTGATGTTTCTTCCTCCAACTCTAAAATCATGATCATCTTCTTCCAGTGCAGCCTCCCTTATTATTTATTCAGCATATGAACTGAATTCCTAATGGAAATCAACACTGATTCTTCTTTGGAAGGGCATATAACTAAAGCTGAAGCTCAAATATTTTAGCCACCTAATGAGACGAGAGGACTCGGTGGCAAAGACCCTGATGTTGGGAAATATTTTAAGGCAAAAGGAGGAGACAGCAGAGCATGAGATGGGTAGATAGTGTTATTGGCACAATGAACATGAATTTGGGCAAACTCCGGGAGACATTGGAGGACTGGGGGGCCTGGTATGCTATGGTCCATGGGGTTGTGAAAAGTTGGACATGATTTAATGCCTTAGTGACAACAAATATTAGCTCAATAAATATGGGGAAAGTAGGCAGACTTATTGCATTCCTTTTCCAAAGTGGAACCATAATTCTCTGTCCATATTGCACCTTCCTGATCTATACATAAATTTCTCATCAGGACAATGAAATGTTCTGGGATTCCCATTTTTCTGAACATACTGTATAGTTTCACATAATCAACATAAACAAATGAGCACATCATGACCAGTGGTGGGATTCAATTTTTTTAACCACAGGTTCTGTGGGCGTGGCTTATTTGGTGGGCATGGCTTGGTGGCAATGTGACTGTGGGTGTGGCTTGGTGGTCACGTGAATGGGCGTGGCTTGATGGTCATGTGTCTGGGGCGTGGCTTGGTAGTCATGTGACTGGGTGGGCGTATCTGGTGGTCATGTAACTGGGTGGGCGTGGCCAGCTTGACGTCATTCATGTCAAGGGTTATGGTTAGGGTGCCTGGCCTCTCCTCGCCTCAAAGAGAAACAATTTCTCTGTCTATTTATTTACTATTACTGAACATCCAAAATATACTAGTTAATCCTATGT
>JANHZT010005937.1:295553-314868 GCA_032468215.1 Stegonotus admiraltiensis | reverse complement strand
CTCAAACTGACCACATGGAGGTTGAGCGGCAAATCCTGAGGAGCCGTAATCTTTCCCTGGGAGTCATCGCCACTCTTCAGGCATCGAGATGACCTTCCACCAACCATATTTATGAGTCGACCTGGTCATCTTTCTGCGGTTGGTGTGTCCGGCGGAATCTGGTTCCCCGTGAAGCCTCCACTGAACAAGTCCTGGAGTTCCTTCAGACCAGTCTGATGTCAGGTTTGTCGCCCAATACACTGCGGAGACAGGTAGCTGCCCTCTCGTCTGTCTTATTGTGTGGGTCCCTGCAGTCCCTTTCTAAAATTCCACTCATTCGGCAATTCCTCAAAGGTGCCACTAACGTCTGCCCTCCAACCCTCCATAGATATCCCACCTGGGACCTTCCCAAAGTCCTCAGGGCTCTGACTCGGGACCCCTTTGAACCCCTGTGGGAGGTTAGCCTCCATCACCTCTCCTACAAGGTGGCACTTTTGGTCACCATCACTTCAGCCCACTGAGTCTCTGAGTTGGCGGCTCTCTCCACCAGGGGTGACTCATGCATTTTTCATGCTGACCAGGTGGTCCTTCGATTGGATCCTTCATTTCTTCCAAAGGTCAATTCCATTTTTCATAGGACTCAGAAATTGGTCTTCCCTAATTTTTGTTCCACCCTGACCCACCAATTGGAGTACATGTGGCACACACTGGATGTCCATCAGGCTCTCCATATTTATCTTAAGAGAACGGACTTGATTCGCCTTGATTTGCCTTGATTCTTCATGTCCTTCCAGCTGGCGACCTTGGGTCACAAGGTGACTTCCTCCACCATCGGTTGCTGGATCCGGGCCACTATTGCCATGGTCTATGAGGTCCAGTCCTTGCTGGTCCCTCACCATATCACTGCCCACTCGACTCACAGTGCCTCCACCTTAGCGGCCTGGTCCACACAGGCATCCTTAGATGACATCTGCAGGGCGGCCACTTGGTCATCACCTTTCCCGTTCATCCGCCATTACAAAATTGATTCCTACGCATCGGTGGACGCTGCCTTTGGCCGCAGGGTCTTACAACAAGTCCATATGGAGGGGAATTGAGCCGGACCGGGGTTCTCTCATCCTGTAAGAGGTGCGCTTTGGCATGTCCCATGTGACCGCTGGCCCCACGCTGGAGTAGAATGGTCGTTGTCTTACCTGAACGCCCTTTCTGCGAAGCATTGGGGCCAGCAGTCACCCCCTCTCTAAGTTGCCCGGTCCTTCTTGTGGGGCGGGATGGCTACTAATGTTTTCTTGTCTCAGCTCAACTCTCCAGTCTTCAGACTCTCCTTCGTTGGAAATCTGGGAAACAACAGGAAGAAGAGGAGCTTCTCAAATTGCAGACTCAGTCCAAGTCAGATGAAGGAGTCAACCCATGTGACCGCTGGCCCCACTGCTTCGCAGAAAGGGTGTTCAGGTAAGACAGCGCCCAGTCTCTTGACCCTCCGGTCTCTAGTTGCTGCCTCTTTATTCATGCCACTGGCTGAGAGTTCCAGTCCAAAACTTATGTAAAGCCCAGTTTGTTTACTTCCTTCATGTTAAAAACATCAGTGAAAATTTTTTTTCAATCCTATCCGTTCACAGTAGTTGATATTTTTTGTTTCTTATGTGCATGGACAGGTCAGTAATTTCTGATCATTAGCAATTTCATATGTATCATTCATAAGCCTATTTTATCCTACTTCTATACATAAACAAAACTCTATGAAAATGCATGTACTATATACATTAATAATTTCTTATTAGCAAAATGCTATACACATACACATATACTTTTAAATGTGCTTTGATACGTTTCAGAATTGAGAATTGATTGCTAAATTTAAAAAGATAATGGAATTTGAAATAAAAAACATAGCCTATATTTATTATGCTGGAAGATGTGGATCATGGGCAGTACTTCAAAATAAGGATGGGACAACAACAACCAAGGATGTTTAACCAAAACTAAGCATTTGCATTATTTCTAAGCAATTCTAACTCCCCCTTAGTGAAGTTGGAGCCTGGAGACAAACTTTCACTGAATTCCAGCTTTAGTCTCCTCATTAAAGAAAAACACGGAGTGAAATTATTTTTCCTATTGCAAAGATTCTGAATGTAAAAAAGATAAACAAGAGACTTTAAATGCACTCATGCCTCTCTTTCAACCTGGCTATAAACAGAAGTCCAGAGGAAATACGATTGGTGGGCTTATTGCTGTCTCTGTTTATATTTATATATGGACAACTTTATAAAATCTCATTCTAAGGGTTCCATTGTGGAAATGAATGTTGAATTGTTATTCAACAGGTTCAATCTTAAATAAAAAAAATCATTGTAATTTATATTCCAATAGCTTTCATAACATGAAGTTTCATTTCAACAGCAGCAATTGTATTTTATGGAAACTAGTCAATGCTGCAGTAGACAACTTTTACATGGTTTGATAAATATTTAAATAAATACATTAAAATTACCCTTAGAAAACTCACAAGCATTACAATAAGGCAGATATATTAATAAAAATCACAATCATTTGGTCTGCAAATAGTAAAGATTTGGAATGAATAAAAATAATGTGTGCCTAATAGTTATTCAAATGTATGCTTTAGTTTCACCAGTCACAGAAAAAGAAACTATTAGATTCCTTTGCAATTTCTCCAAAAGCTGTGTCAAGAATAAATTGTATTTGAAATTGTATATGTCTTTGATTTATGTATAAACCGTGCTTTGTTATTAAATCTTATGATTCTTATAACAAAAAGTGGAAAAGTTTTCTCAGATTTCATTCAGGTGTTGGATGAAATAATACCATTTTTGTGAAGGGAGCCTTTGTAATAACACAGATGTTTATGGATTTATGTCTCTATTTATCTATGTATATATACAATGATTTGCGAAGTGTGTGTGTATATCTTTATATAGATATAAATATAGATATAAATAATATAGACATAAATATAATCTACATCTATATAGACAGACACACACACACACACACACATACACAACTTTTCCAATCATTGTTGCTTTGTGGTTCAATCTTTCAGTCACTTTAAACTCTTTATGATCTAATAGACATCACTTCACCAGTATTGTATGTCACTAACAGTTTCTTTGAGTTCCTATTTCTTCATGCCTCTGTCCTCAATGGCCTCTTTTTCAATTGCATAGGATTTCTCTAAGAATTTGAGTCTTCTCCAAAACTCAGTGTTCAACAAGTGTTAAGTATTCAAAATACTTAAGCTTTATGATGAGTGCTTCCAGTAAAGTCTGATTTTCCTTCATCTAGCATTGATGGTCTGGAGTTCATGGCCCAAGATATTTTCACCAATTTTCTCTAGTTCACTGTTTAAAAGCCCTATTTTTTTCTTTGTTCAGTCCTTGTGGTATTCCAGTTTTTACAGCCATATATTGCAACTGGAAAAACCTAGCTTGACCAATACATAATCAATACAGTATGATTCTTCGCATAATAAAGTTTCATCCAGATCTGTCATAATCTCTTTATTTTGTAACTATAGTCACCATCCCTGCATTTTTGAGCCTGGGAAAATAAAATTTTCAAGATTTCTTGAAAAGACTCCCAAGACTCAGGAGGCTGTAAGATCTAGTTCAAGTTTTCTTATGAAACCACTTTGATTGTTTAGTTTTCATTGTTGAAACTCTTCTGGCATAATTATTTTATGTATTACATATTTGACAATTTATAATATTGTTGCTGCTCAATTGTACAACATTCTGAATCATATCTCAAGTGGGTAGCTATATAAATTGATGAGATAAATAAAAATACCACATACCACACTGTTACCACATAATCATATACAATATTATTGAAGCTATATATTGTTGATAGTTTGTTACATTTGTTTAATTTAAGCTTTAATCAGCACCAGGCCTTGGTTTTGTCTGAATAGATGGAGAAAGTCTGAATAGACTTTTTCCATCTTTCGTTGTATGTAGAATATATGATTTGTATATAATGTGATTATATACAGAGTATAAAATTTAAAGTTAGTGTTGGCAATCCACTGATGTCATGAAGTTTGGTCTTCTATTTTGTTGAAAGAAAGTATTATCCATAAGAATCAAAATTTCTGGCAGTACTCACCTTAGTCTTGTCTCCATTTTCTATACTTATTACCTTTCTGGTTATGTCATACCTTATTTTATTTCAATTTTAGCATTCTAAAATATTAAAATACCTAATTTGGGATGTTATATTAACAACATCAGCTTCTCATTTGTCTGTATCTGAGCTTGGACCATAGACCTGGATCATCAGAACATTGATTGCCTTGCCTTGGATTCAAATTGAAATTATTCTCTTTTTTCATTTGCATCCTATCATGGATTTTGACATCCTTTTTGGTTAATAATGATGGCTGCTCCATTTCTTCTGATATGCAGAGCTGACTCATTCTAATCCAGTTTAATTCAATGATTCTCAGTTTTTGATCTTGACATTTCTGCTTTGACAATATCTAGTTTTCCTTAATTCATGAATATGATGTTCCACAGTGGTATATACTGTATATCTTTACAGTACTGAATTTCTCTTTCATTACTGAGTACATCAGCAACCAAATATTCTTTTGGTTTTTATCCAACTAGACCATAACCACCTGTGCTGTTCATATTTGTCCTCTCCTCTCAATACTTCACTGAATGTCTTCCAACCTGGGAGCTCATTCGTCTTCATCATGTTGGTTTTACTTGTGAATATATATTCGGTTTCTTGGCAGAATGTTGGAGTAGATGCCACTGCCTTTTCCAATAGATTGTATTTGGTTTGATATACTGCCTGTGATGTAGCTCTCATGGATGATCCTTCTGGGAGAATAATAGAAGCTCTTTAATATTGCAAAAAATTCATAAAATTCATAAATGATGAAATAATGTAATAATTTTGCCATGTTGATTTTTTTTAAAAAAATTAGAAGTACACTTTGTAGCCATGCCCAGAAACCCTATTCCAAGAAGGGCTTATTTAGAGTTCTTGTCTACTCTATATTTTTTGCAATTCCTTACAGATAGTCCTTGACTTATGACCACAATTGGGATAGGAATTTTGGTTGCAACGACACTAAATCGTGGCACCCATGTCACTGTATCCAATTTTACAACCATTTTTAGGATGATTGTTAAGTACATCCAATTATTGTGCATCTGAGTCTATTCTCCCAAATGGGCATTTTCTGGGCTGGAAATCAGCAAAAAAACACTGGAAACCAGCAAAAGTCACAAATCGTGATCACGTGACAGTGGGATGCTGCAACCAGTTGTTAATATGAAATGGCTTGCCAAGTGCCTCAAATGCAGCCATGTCAGGGGTGGCACAACGTGTTACAATGGCTGTAAATGCTTTATGGCAGGGGTGAAATGCTTCCGGTTCGGGCAAGTAGGTAGCGATGGCGTCGGGCAGTTTGGAGAACCGGTAGCAAAAATCCCTGCCCCCACGATCATCAGCCATGAGTCCTGTTGGGAAAAGGGCACTATACAAATTTAAAAAGAAAGAAAGAAAGAAAGAAAGAAAAAGAAAGAAAGAAAGAAAGAAAGAAAGAAAGAAAGAAAAGAAAGAACTGCAGGGATGCCCTTAACAGCTGTGGAAAGAAAGGTGGTAAAATGGGGGAAAACTCACTTAAGAACTGTCTTGCTTAGCAGAAGAAATTTTGGGCTCAATTGTGGTCTTAACCTGTACTTTTATTGGCTTGCACATACAGATAGCCCTTTGTGTTATCCAAAACACGAGTATTATTGAATTGCATGCATAGCTGTATTTGTGGAGCTAACAAGACTATAGCTTCCTTTTAGTTCCCCATAGAAAATTGTGAAGCTGGATATGACAGTGACAGAACGGTGTTCACTTTCTTTGTGCTTTTAGTTCTCCGTGCATTTGGGCACACATATGAGCTGGCTTCTTTTCAGGAGATTTTAAACATATGATTCTTCTGTAGCTAAGAGCTTAAAGCAAAATCAGGCAATTTATGCTTCAGATGTTAAACCTGGCCTTTGGCTTTATTTTAACTATCCCCAGAACTACCTACTTTTGCCATTTATCACCATGATGGAAGCAAGAGAGCTGCACACAAGTAAATGCATTAGCGTTGAGGCCCAGCTACAGAAAATTGTGGTTAGAATAGCATAGAATCTTTGGGAAATGTAGAAGCATCTGATAAGGATGTGGTTCCTGGAAAAAAAACCCCTCTTGAATAACACCACGAAAAGTGAAGGAATCGAAAGAGAAAAACAGAGAGGAAAAGAAAATAAATCATATCTGTTTGCAAGGAGAAGATTCAGCCTTCTGTCTGCTTTTGCCATATAATTCCTATAAGATTACCTCCAAGGGAATGTAGCCCTTGATAATAACAGCAACAACAAAGGTTGCCTACTCCTTGCTTTAAAGAGATATTTGTAAAATGTAAAGTGTTGATAGAAATGAACAGGAAAATTCCAAACAAATGATGCAGATCTCCAAGGAAAAGATGATTAGATTGTGGGTTTTCCCTCTTTTCTCCTTAATTGAGCCAGATCAAGATAATCCATATACAACCTGGCCAATCAATTATTAACTGTAAAAGATAGAGTGCAATCCATAACCCAAGATTTATGGATATTGAGTACAAATGGAACACAACTGGCTTAAACCCAAAAACTCCAGCTTGATGTTATGCTGATCTGGCAGTCTGCATTCTACTTGTATCTGTTTAAAGTGGAAGGCCTTAAATAATGTTCCTTATGCAGAAATAGATCAGTTACCGATTATTGGCCTGACATTCTAATCCTGTGATCAGCTTTCACTGAAGCAAAAAGCATTGCCTTTTTCTCTGTATTCATTCAACAATTACTGAAATCTATTCAAATGATAGCTTGAGTGAAAAACAAGAACAGAAATGTTGGGCTTATTCAGGAAGAACAGTGATGTAGATTTGTAGTCCAGGTAGTTTTCAACTTACAACAGTTCATTTAGTGATGGTTCCAAGTTACAACGGCACTGAAAAATGTGACTAACCCTAACCCCATGATCATGTGATCAAAATTCAGATGCTTGACAACTGGTTCATATTTATGACCATTGCTGTTTCCCAAAATCATGTGATCACTTTTTGTGACCTTCTGATAAGCAAAATCAACAGGGAAGCCAGATTCACTTAACAGCCGGGTTACTAACTAATCAGCTGAAGTGATTCACTTAACAACTGTGGCAAGAAAGGTTGTAAAATGGAGCAAAGCTCACTTAACAAATGTCTAATTTAAGAACAGAAATTTGGGGCTCAATTGTGGTTGTAAGTCGAGGACTACCTGTAATAGCAATAGCATTCCAGTTCAACTTTTCTTTTAAGTTTTGCTCAGTAATAATAGTACGAAATTCACAAGAAGGTAAATATCTTGATGCACTGCCTTTTTTCATATGTTCAGTACTAAGTGTTATGCATTCATGCATATACCAGAAAGAAACTGCAAGGTTCCAATTTTAAAAAAAGGATGGTTTCTTACCACTCACCAAGACAGTGTGAATTAGAACAAAGGCTACACAATATGTAATAACTGACAAATATGTGTGTGTGTGTGTGTGTGTATGTGTGTGTGCATATATCTTAGTCCTTCGACTCCTGATTACCTTATTACTTCCCCACCTGATGTTGGGGCAGAGACAGATGTGTTGTAGATCCATCATTAAATCTCACTGCCACTTTCTCTAATGGGGCTGAATCTTTGAAGTTGTTTTCCTGAAGTCCTGACAGAATTGAAGGGATGCCTCAGCAGTTTATATCCACTGCTGGCAAAATATCATTGCTCCTTTCAGTGAGACCGGGAGCCTGTTCTTTGTCTTGAAACACCAGTTTGAAATTCTTCCCCTGGACAATGGTTGCTGAAATTACATACAACACCATACATCAGACAAGGTTCCTGTTTAATTTCTCTCTCACGTTGAGTTCAAGAACCACAATAGGCTTGGATACTTTTTACTAGACTATTTGTTTTCATATTAATCAACATTTGGTTATTTCACAGCTGTGGCCGCCTAATATAAAGCTTTCATGATTTTCTAAAAATTAAAACAGCGTAACCTTTGATAACTGACAAGTGTGTTTGTTCCTGTATTTAGTAAATGTTTCCTTACAGAAATCCGTGGACATAAAGGAAAGGAAAATTAATTATGATGGCTCTAATTATATGCTTCAGGCAAATGTTAATGTAGCAGATTAGGGCTTTCATGCTTTACTACCTGTATTCTACTTTCAGGAGATGAAATGTCACTTTAAGTTGTTGATGATCATCTCATAAATACTAGACATACGTGCTTTTATTTATTTGTATTGTTTGTTTTTATACCAAAAATATAACTTGAATTTGTTAAAATGTAAGATGCAGCTGTGTTGAGTACTTCATATACAAAAGCTAAGACTAAAATTAGGCTGTCTTCTAAGTGTTTCGCATGGCAATTTTGCCCATATTTTGTGCTTTCCTGAAAATGTTAAGCATAGACACTTGTTTATATTTGCTCTGCCAGAAACAGCATTATGCCACTTGCCAAAGTTTAAATCACTTGGTAAGCTTCAGCTGACAGTATGAAAGGGCTTTCCGTTTTGTTTTTGAGATGTTCATCACAGAGAAGATCACATCCATTAGAGCCATGGCGGGGCAGTGCAGGCTATTTCTGCTGATTGTCAGGAGTTCGATTCTGTCAGGCTCAAGGTTGACTCAGCCTTCCATCCTTCTGAGGTCAGTAAAATGAGGACCCAGATTGTTGGGGGCAATATGCTGACTCTGTAAACTGCTTAGAGATGGCTGTAAAGCACTATGAAGCAGTATATGTCTAAATGCTATTGCTATCAGAGAACTTATGATCAGCTGGCAGAGAAGTTACATCCTTGAAAAACATTAAATGGGCATAAATAAAAACAACTTCTGGTGGCAAATATTGGTGTTTTATGTTTAAATATCAGCAGTGTTAACACTTCAATATAGCCCCAACAAATGTCTTCTTTTTGGAAGAAGATTTCTAATATATCTGGTGCACTATGAAGGATACTTTATAAGGGAAATTTATTACCCTTGACTCCTGCATTAGTACTGAGTCAGAATAAGGATGATTGGTAAAGAGTTGTATAGAAATGAAGGGTTTCTGATTATTTTTTCTCAAGGTATAAGCATCTAGATAACAGAAAAATATTAAACTGGACATTAAAAAAGGTGAAACTTTGAAAAGCTGAAAAACCTGAAAGCTAGATTACATCCATAAAACTCAATAGCCTTGAAATATTTGTCAAACTTGCTGTTTTGAGGAACAGCAGTTCAGCTAAAAAACTGAACTAAAGTATCAGGAGGAAGCTTTTCATTTACTTTCCAAATAAGGATTATGAGTGCCATCTGAATGATTCAAGAAACAGACCATTCCTAAAAAGACCACTTTCCAACATATGATAAAGAATGAATCATGTCTGAAACTCAACAAAATAAGGTAAAACGACTAAGCGAAAGCAACACTGAGGTTTTTTGTTAAGCAATAAAATCCATTATTTATCAAGACATGTGTTCCAAAGATTGGAGGGAAGCACTAGATATTTTGCTTATACCCTGACCTGAAGTGGATCTATTAGGCCAATAACTGGTAGATTGAGTGTGAGTGAGTGAATGCGATCAAGTTGGTGTCAACTGTTAACTAGATTTTCTCCATGATAATTTGTCTCTAATCTGGTCTCATGTCTTTCAACAGTATACTCATCATCACTATAATAAAGTCCATTCATCTTGGTAATTCTCTTCTTCCTTTACACCTTTCCTAGCATTAGAGTCTTTCTAAAGAGCTAATGTGTCCAAAGTAGGATAATTTCAGTCTGGTCATATGTGCCTTGAGTGAGAATTCATTTGTTTGTTTTCTTGGCTGATTTTGGTATCATCAAGAGTCTTCTCCAACATCAAAGATCAAAAGCATCAGTATTCTTCCTATTTTGCTTCTTCAAATTCCAGATAGACATATAAGTCTCCCATATGAAAGGCAGACTTATTTTTGTTCCATGTTGGAGGTAGAATCACTCTCACACGGGCTATTAAAATGTTCTTTGTACATCTAATGGTGATCAGACTTAATGCTTCCAATTATTAGCAACTCTAATTGCCATTGCAAGCAGGAGGTCATTACCCTTCTCGTGCATGTCCACTATGCAGAAACCTTGAAGAAGATTGCAAAATCCTTATCAATAGCTATAGCTGTTAGAAGCCATCTGGTTCCTCCCTCATGTTATTAATTGTTAGTTGCTAATTGCTTTAGGATTTTATTGCACTTTTTAAATTTCCCTTTATAATTATTGTATTGTATGCTGGTCTTTAATTGCATTTAGTTGACCATAAATAAATTTTGATTGATTCTCAGTTGCTTTATCTCCTTCACAGTAGCTTAATTTGAGTGGTAACCAGATTATTGGCTTCGAGAAAGAAGTGGCCTTAAATATGTGGCTTTTAATAGAAAATTCAACAGTGGTTACTCTTTATGTCGTGTATATATGAATTATTGGTTTCGCTCATGAAAGCTTTCCTATGTGCTTTAAAAAAAAAAATAACATCCCAATTCTACATACTGTTGTTATCAGCAAAATTCCTGTCTCATCCCTCCAGCCAACTTGTGTAAGCTACATCTTTTCTAGCTGCTAGTAATAGCTATCATTTATTCATCCAAGAGATTAATACCTGCCATCATTGCTATTCCCTGCTTCTCAGACAGTCCATCTGATACCTATTGTATCCAACTTTTTTGTCTTTTGTGCAAAGGAAAAGGTTCAAGAAGATTCATTTGAGGCTGATATTAATGTAAATACATCATTATGGAGGAACGTGATGGTTCATCTGTTAAAGGTTTTGAGCTTGTCAGCTGAAAAGCTGACAGTCCGGGTTTGAGACTCAAGCACTGTGCCATGAGTTGAACTCCTATTATTTGTCTTGGCTCCTTCGCACCTAGCAGTTTGAGAGGATGCAAATGCAAATAGATAAATAGGTACTACTTCGGTGGGAAGGTAACAGCGCTTCATGCACTTCGGCGTATAGTCAGGCTGGCCACCTGGCCATGGAAGTGTTTTTGGGCAATGCTGGCTCCCTTGGCTAAGAAATGGGGGTGAGTACCACCCGCTAGAGTCAGACATGACTGGATAGGGGAAACTTTTACCTTTACATCATTACAGGATCAAGCATTCTTGAATTTCACATCTAATGGGAAAGTGGTTTTTTACTGCATGTAAAACTTTTTGTGCAAATATTCTTTCATATAAAACTTTTTGTGCAAATATTCTTCTGTAGTTAGACATAAAAGCTATGATTCTACAGATTTTAAGCCTCCTCCTGTTCCTTTTACAATGAACAGCATTTATATTCATATGAGGTGCAAGAAAAAGCAAAGACCCTGATGCATTTTCTCTTTTCTAGAGCAGGTCATGTGTCACTTTCAATTCTTATACTCCACTTTTTCTTGTATCTAGTTGTATTGTGGCTAAGTTGAAGGTGCCAGACAGTTCTGCAAGAGAAACCTATCTGTGTGTATTGTTCTCTAATTTCCTTTTCTTTTTGATGGACATTTGAGTGCAAATCCTTTGGGCTGCTAGCCAAAGGTTACTGGCACAGACAGAAGGATGAGACAGCTGCTTTTCTTTTGGCTAGGATCCCATTTTCCTCCAAAGTCTAGAGCTAAGAGGTGATGGGTCTAAAATTCTCTTCCTCCCAGTCCTGATTGAACTTGTAGCTTTCTACAAGCTCGAAAGTCTCTTAAGTCCATTCATCTTGAACAAATCAGATGCCAAATGAAGGAGGAGAAAAGGTTTTTCACAGTCCTCTTTTTGTTGTTGTTGAAGCTGCACTTCTACATACCATGTAACATTTTAAAGAGATGGAAGAGGGCAAAGGTGTAAAAGGTTGGATAAGATTCAAGGGGTTATAATTGATTAGAAAATTCAGGCAATTTTTTGTTTTTGAAATTGTTAAAAATGATGAGGATATCAGTATAGAAAATATCACAGGAAATTGCCTTCTGGTAAATTACTTGCCTATCGATGTCTGGCCACCTTTTTTTTTTAGATTTTTCTACTTACAAAAACAAGCACGTTATAAAAAACAAGACTGAGAGCATTTTGAAGCACATAAAACCAGCTTTCGTGGGCTTATTGAGAATATAAATGGAGATTAAAACCATGGGGTGTGTGTGTTAAATTGTGGATATTTAACTAGATTTTTGCTTCACACTACCCAGTGCTCCATGTATGAGACATCATGACTCTCTTAGTTTGGGCCCCCCACTTAATCAGGACAGGCAGGTAAAGCATTCTGGGTCTTTGTTCAAGAACCCTTACTAGTAAGATAGGTAGGTAGGTAGGAGCCAGTATTTGAACCTCAGTCTCCTGCATCAAAAGGCAGCACTCTTACCACTACTCTATCCAATTGCTATATAGATGTATATGTGTCATGATTTTATCAAATGCCTGCCAGAACACATTGCTTACAATATTTCACTGAATATCAAAACTATAATCTGTAGTGAGATAAAAAAAATCGCTTTGGTGTAAACCAGGAAGTAGCATACAAACCTTGACACTGATTTTCAAGGCTTAGTGGATAAATGTCATCAGATTAGACACTATAAGATGCCAATATGGATTTGGAGTGGTAGCATCACATTCTTGGTCTTTATATCAATACTTCTAATCGAGAATTAAATGTCTGCTGCAGTAGGAAAGATGCATTCTGATAGAAGTTCAAGGTAAAAATTTCATCAACTCGCCACTTAGATTTATTGCACTATTGAATGGTCAAGGATTTCACCCTATTACAGTGTTTAGCCTTTTATATAAAACTCAGTGGAATAACCAGGGCTGATATTGGCACAGGATTATAAAGACTGCATTTGCTATAGATGCCAAGCTAAATGGAACAGCTACATGGAGTCTGGTAGCTCCAGGTGTGATATGATTTGGATACTAAATTAGCTTTAAAATATGTTTTACTTTAAATGTCTTAGGTCTGTTTCATGTTTCTACAAAAATATATATACATGTCTTTGTTTCATATTTATGTAGCTGCCTACCCGTTTACTTTAAGACAACATCATCAAACACTATAAACAGGTCAAATATTGTAAGGACTATTAATAACAACAGCATACGAGGTCAGTTTTATACAGGTTTTTCTCATAAAGTGAAAGTGGATACTTCTGTTCCTATCATTATAACAAAGCCAAAAATAACATTGAAATAATAAGAAAAGATAATGTGTTGAAATGATAAGGAGATATATATTTTGTTTCAGTAATTAATAATACTCTTTTCCATAGTAAGCTTTGACAACGCTGTCAGCTTATATCAACATGACCTGGTAAGCCGAGCAGGAAAACTGGATTATTTTTATCACTATTTTCATTTTAGGACATAAGCCTTATTTCATTATTAGGCATGCTTGTTTGTTTTTAATAATCCTGCTCACAAGTTGACAATATCATAAAACTGATTGCGACAGCCTCCAGAGGCAACCCTTATCAAAGCAGTCTGGATGCAGTTAAAAATTCCTTTTTCTCTTCTCTTTAAGTTCCGTGATCACATTAGAATTTAAACCATTTCCAAAAAAAGATTTCAGCCTAAGTTATAAAATGGCATACATTTGCTCTTGTTATAGATAAACTGAAACTCTTTCATCATACCAGCAACAATAATCAAAAGCATATTAAGTGTATGCCACTCAAGATTGATTTGTTTGAGTCCATTACAGATCTTGTCTCCAAGCCAGTAAAAAAGAAACCACCTTGACCAAGCTTATATTGTCTCACAGAGATTCAAAGATACAGCTTAGATTTATTACAATCTCTGTTACTTCTTACGTGCCCAAATCCTTACAGTAAACTTCAACTCTGTGATCATATATTATTATTCATGTCGTCTTGTGTTCTTGTATGGACTGCACCAGTAGAGGCTAAACCAATTTTGTTGTATATATGATGTACAATGATAATAAAGGCTTTGACTTGGACTTCGTGCTCATATTTTCGGTGCTGGGTGAACCGGTTGTTAATTCATGTGCCGCCCACCTCTGACTTGAACACCATTGGCATTGACAGAATTACCATCAGTCAATAGCAAAAGCAGCTTTACACAGAGATGCTTAAATTCTGCAGTGATTCCTTTAACCCTATCAAATGATATCTACCTATCTCAGGTCATTGGGAAGGACTCAATAGATGGATAAAAATGTTAAACATTTGGTTGACTGTGCAACCAACCATAATACATGGCTATCTGCTCCAAAAAGACTCTGGAACATATCAGTGTGGCAGCAGCTTCCACACTTCTTTGATAACATGAATAACGTAGACTATATGACTTGGATCATATATATTGATCCAAGTCATATAGTGTACAGTAGATATATATAACTCCCCGTTTGACAAAATACCTAGACAGTTTTTTATCAGATCACTATAATTTTATTTACTGAACTGTTTGGCTGATGAGTTAATTACAATTGTATGTTAAGTATTTTACTTGAAATAAACCTGTGCATTTTAATTACTTCCTTACCTTGCAGAATTCTGGCCATTGACCATAATAAAGACTGCTAGTAGAACTACTGGCATTGCTTATTCTTATGCTAATTCATTGTCCAACTCAATTCTGAAATTGAAAACAGGATTTTCAATATTCATCCATCTCTGGAATTTGTTAATGCATATAACAGCATATTTCATTGGGAAAGAAAGAACAGAATATTGCAGTAAACTCTATATAACATGGGTATGTTTATTTGCTCATAGGAATTATGGAGCTATGGATCATATATACGTATATAGATAAACCCTGTGATGGATCTGTTGGTATTGCAGTTGCTATGATGCTCACCGAATGGTTAGACATACAGAATATGATTTTTACTAAGTTCCCTTAGAGTTCATAGCTTTGAAAATCTTTTTTGTAAGGGTCAAATAATTTTCTAAAGCAAGCATAGAAAATGAAATGAGAAGCTGCACTATTCTCTATATTGTTTGGAGGTGCTTCTGCTGAATGCCCATTTGTAAAAAGGATGCTCTGAATCCACACTATTTTTTTAGAGTAGACTCTTTCAACCTGTATGCTCTAGAAATTTCAGAAATGCTCATAATATCTGATGGGTTCTTAGAGTTCAGGTCCATGTCTTGAGGGGCATTGACATTGGATAGATGCTGTAGGACTCACTGAAATAAGATAAAAATGTGATAATTTTGCTATTGTACGTTTAAGGGACATTTCCATTTCAGTTTAGCTCAGGGGTATCAAACTCAATTTCATTGAGGGAGGCATCAGGTTTGGGATTGACCTTGGGGGGCCGGCCAGGCATGGCCGACTGGGTGGGTGTGGCCAACTGGGTGGATGTGGCCAACTGGGGGGGCAGTGATGCCACTCACTGGACGTGACTGACTGGGTGGGTGTGGCCAGCTTGACGCCACTCCCCAAACTGTTGGCATGATTCCTCCTTGCACTGGGTAGACTGGGCCAAAGCCATGCTGGTCCGATGTTTCCTCTTTGCATTGAGTAGACCGGGCTGAAACCACCTGGGCCGGCCCCTTACATTTTCCAGGATGCCCTGCGGATGTGGCCTTGTGTTTAACACCCCTGGTTTAGCTAATGGATGCCCTTGTCTGTGCCTTACCGAAGAGTTTGTATTGGATCTTTATTTATTCAGTTGTGAGAAAGAATAAAATTGCTATTATGTCAGCCTTTGTATATTCTCCCATGACCCATTTCATTCTGAAAATATGAGACATCTTGGTAGAGAGTTGTCTGGATGAAGTTAGCAATAATTAAAACAAAGTAAAATAATTCCTGATCTACTTATATATTAATAGTTGATATGTCCTGGATGGCAATTTAATTTTTCAGAGTTTCAAAATTACACTGAAAGTAGAAGACCGACATAAAAGTAGTAACACAGTGGTGCTCTATAATAAAGATAATTGTCTTGTGCTTTTTTATGTTCTTAAAATGAACCTTCTTATAGATTGAAAAGCCTAAAGCCAGTATTGTCGATCAGAGCTTAAAATTTAGTTTTGTGAAGATGATTATCTATAACAATACTTCTTCATAAAAAAAATACAAGGAAGCAGAATGCACAGTATCTAGATTGCATTGACAGGTAGGTTCTCCAGCTTTTAAGAAGGGTATTGCCTCTATACCTCTATCTTTCTATGGCACAAAATTGAATTGCACTCAGTAGGGCTTACTTCTGAGTAAACAAGCCTGTTAGGCTTTCATTTTGTTTGTTAATATTATATAAAATCAATTAACATTGTAATAGTTCCCAAAGCCATTCATAGGCAATTAAGTCAGTGAACTTCAGTACTTTGAATGGATGGTACAAGGAAATATCCATAAAGACCACATTTGAAAATCAGATGGCAGGTCTTTTATTCCTTTTATTTCTTACCAATTACTTCCAAATGTTTCCTTGTATTAGAGTACAACCGTAGTATCTAATGCAGTTAAAACACTACAATTTAGCACTTCTAATAAGTGTTGCCATTTCCTACAGAGTAAAAGAGCATCGTTAGAAATGTGTTAGCTTAGGTGACATTTGCTGGCTATACTACAACGGCTGAAAACTTTATTACCTGTTGTCAACAAATGCATTTTGATTTAATTTTTGAAACTAGAATTTAAATCTTAGGAGCATACTTCCTTTATAATTATATGTACTCATTTGAGGAGCATATGGCGAAAATGTATGTAGCTGATCAGAGTTAAAGAATAAGAACAAGAAAATGAGGCTTTTATGGTGATTGCACCTGTATGGGGGCTTTTGAAGCTTATGATCTGCATCATTTATAGGTGCATAGCTCAGATATAACTAGTACCGTGTGCTTTTATGCTGACTAAATGATAGGCAAAGCAGTTTTCAACAAATATCTCCCAGTAGGCTGTCATCACAGAAGCCTTGTAATATAGCTTTTTAACCTCCATACTGGCAGCTATCCAGAAATTATTACATTGATATCAAAGCCCCCTGTATCAGCCTTCTGCTTGTTGGGCCATATGGGAACAAATGAATTTTAAAGTTTATCTCTCCCTGCACCTCTTGTATTATACATGATTAAAAACTTGGTTCAGCCCTTTCCTCTCCCTTTTTTCTCCATGCTGGCTAGTGAGACAAAATAATACTACCTCACCTAGGGTTATTTTTTTAATGGATCGTATGAATTCCTTTGATAGAGTTAGAGTTTTGCAAACAAAAGGTAAACTCTGCTTGATAATATTCAAGCTTGAATGTATATTGTTCCTTATAATTGCTTTAATTGGTTTAAAAGCCTAGCTTAAAGTATAGTGTGACTAACTCAGAAACACTCCAAAAACTTCTACACTTACAAACCTTTTTATTTGTTTCTGTGTGTTTATGATTATCTTCAGTTAATATTTTAACGTATCGCTCTAGGAAAGGCAGCATCCAAAGCAATTAAATTGAAATGATATAAGTAGACAAATTTTAGATACAGTTTATGTATTAAAGCTACATTTTATGAGTCAAGTCGTGAGGTGTCTGCAATATAATTTTCTAGAAGTAAAAATGTCCTATATACAAGCTTTTGCATAGAATTCAGATGGCTTTTAAAAGGTAAAGGCTCCCCTCGCACATATGTGCTAGTCGTTCCCGACTCTAGGGGGCAATGCTCATCTCTGTTTCAACGCCAAAGATCCAGCCCTGTCCAAAGATGTCTCGGTGGCCATGTGGCCGGCATGACTAAATGCCAAAGGCGTACGGAACGCTGTTACCTTCCCACCAAAGGTGGTCCCTATTTTTCTACTTACATTTTTATGTGCTTTCGAACTGCTAGGTTGGCAGAAGCTGGGACAAGTAATGGAAGTTCGCCCCGTTACACGGCACTAGAGATTCGAATTGCTGAACTGCCAAACTTTCAATCGACAAGCTCAGCATCTTAGCCACTGAGCCACCACGTCCCTTCTAGATGGCTTTTAGGTTGTGTGTTAATTCTGGCATACCTCTACTTATGAATGCTTGACTCTCATGCAGCTTCTTTGAGTATTTCACCTTCCAAAATTTGGAGGATATTTTCCCACTCAGTTTAAGCATAATGGAAACAATTAATTTATGGAACAATAAGGATCCTTAACTATGTATTTGCTTGATCACCTTTGCTATTAATTAATAAATGAACTCGGCTTATGAGGTGTTATCTATATAAAGTTATCCCAAGGACATATTAAAAACCCATTAATATGAGACAATTAATTGGATAACTTCCAATTAACAAAGGAGAAAAATGAAGAATAATGATAAGAAAAGTTTTACAAAAATAGAGGCTAAGTATCAAAGGCATGGTTTCCAAATACCCAGAAACTTGCAATCAGAAAGGAAAACTCTAAAAACACATGGATAATTCAGAAGTCATAAAGAATCAAAAAATACTTTAATGGACCTAAACTCCTATTCTCTAGGAGGCAGTCTGATTGGAATTCAAAATAGTTTCCCTATGTTGCCTGCAGTGTGTGATTCTATGTTGATTGTGTGATAAATGAGGTTAGGTATGTATGTTTATGTGATTGGTACTGATTTTAAGTTGCAACATTATTCAGAATGCATGAATTTGCAGGCATAAGGGCAAATAGTATTAATTTTAAAAGTCTGAAGTTTGTGCTAAGTCATGGTGGGTTGCTGGCATTGTTTATTAAAAAAACCCCGAAATTAGTGTGTTCATCCTAACCTACAAAACACTGCTAGTCTCATGAACATATGAGCCCAAGATCAAACAAAGGCATGGTATAATAGATGTATGAACCTAGCATTGAAAGCTTTCAGGATATTGTATGTTAGTAAGTACATGTGTGTTTTTAGGTTAGCAATTGCCAAATATTGCATAAGAATGAAACAGATAACCTCTGCAATGAGTGATTCATGGAGACATTTCCTCCACCCACAAGTTCCGATGGAGGAATTCAATAATCAGGGTTCTCTATGAATAAAAATGGCTTCTCCTTGCCCAGTCAATGAATTGTGAGGCAGAAACATTCCATAAATCCCTCTTTCTGAGAATAAAAACCTAAAATAAAAATGTAATGGTGACAAATTAAGCAATTCATTTGCTACTCTTTCATGTAATTTCAGATTAGCTAGCTCAGATGGCTCCCTCATGCTTAATCTGCTAATGTTGGGATTGGCTGTGATGGTGATAAAGCGGTTTCTGGATATGTAGGTTTATTATTGAAAAGTGTGTGTGTGTATTTGTCTGTCCGTCCGTCCGTCCGTCCGTCCACCCACCCACCCACCCACCCACCCACCTACCTTGCCCTTTTTTCATGCTT
>JANHZT010005937.1:167957-183340 GCA_032468215.1 Stegonotus admiraltiensis | reverse complement strand
GAGATGGCGGCTGGTGAAGCTGGAGCCTGTCCCTGAAGCTTATACCCGGCGTATAAGACGACCCCCGACTTTTGAGAAGATTTTCCTGTGTTTAAAAGTCGTCTTATACGCCAGAAAATACGGTACTTTTCTTCATTGTCTTGAACAATAAATGTTGGTAACAAATAAGGTATACAATTAAGAAAAATTAATTAAGAAAAAGAGTACTAGGTTATTGAAAATCATATAGACAGCTTTCACTACTGGGTTTCTATAGCCCAGCCTCAATAATTTATGCACTTATTGAAATAGAATGTCTTCCTTGAATATTTTATTGTGTTCATATCTTTTGATACCATTTTAAATTAGTTTATGTATTTATATTCTCAATACAGTATTCCTGAACAACTGTTTTTCCAGTACCTCTTTACTTTACCTCTTTACTGTCTCTTTATGCTACCATTATTATGTATGAATTATTATCTAAAATAGTTATAATTTACCTAACAATACCTACCTTTATAGAAATTTTAAATACTCCATTTCTTTGATCTTATGTATAATATTTGGGGTGGGGGAGATTGTGTATAGTAACAGAGCATTCATAGAACCTGTATTTAAATATTTTGTTTTATATCTTTGAGTAGCCTTTTGAATTTATACAGTAAGGATTGACTGATTTAAAAAATGGTCACATAAAATGTTGTTTTTGATTTTTTTTTTCAATAGGCACAGTTATGACACCAAATTATTTAAATTATAATAATCTCAGCGTTGCACCTTGGTGTGATTGCGGCAGCAGTGGCAATGACATAGAAGAATGTCTGAAATTTCTGAATTTCTTCCAGGATAATTCATGCCTTAGTGAGTACCTTTATGTTACCTTTATAACATGCCTTTATGTGCTATAAAATAATTCCAGGCCAACAGAGTCATGTACCCTGAAATTACAAATATGAGATCTATTTACACAACAAAGATGCAAGATCTCAGGGTCATTATTCCAAGGAGGCAAATACTCTCTAAAGATTAAAAAAAAATCTAAATCGTCCACAACATATTATTGTTGTTCTTCTTGTTGAACAACTTAACTTAACCACAACCGTACCCCAAAATTGATGTATTTAGATATCAGCTCAAATCTGCTTTCCCTGAACTTATTTTTTTAAGTTGTTTCTGCATGATATTAGATGTGTGCATGCCATTGGTTAAGAAATACTGCTAAAAGATTTCATGTATTTAGAAAGCCGATGCAAAAAAATTGATCCAGCCTGAATACCAAACAGGAAGATTTTAATATAGGATCTGTTTAAACATTTAATATAATATGTACATTTTAGTACAGCGTATTCTAAATGGTGATACGGTTTGACATTTGTTTCCCTGTAAAGTATGACATTATTAGGCTCAGCATTATCCTATTGTAGGAGAAGGAGTGGCAGAACCTGGAGGCAAAGTCAAAAGAGGAATCAGCCTAGTATCTCTACATAGCCAAGTCCAACCCTCCTTGAATCACTTGCCTAGAGCAAAATAGTGCTAACCATTAGTTGAATATAGACATGAGCAATAAATCAGGTTCGTTGAAACTTCACATGTAATTCTGGTCTTTTGTGCCTGACCCATATCTCTTTATGTACAATAGTAAGGTATTTTCAATATAATTGAAATCATCACTTTATTTCAGGCGTATGCACTCAGATCTTCTCCTCTGGCATAGTTATTCCATTTGAATGTTTGGTTACTATTTCCAACCAGCTTTTATTTGGTGTCTTATATAAAGTCACACGTAATGCTAACAAATAATAATATAATTTATATGCCGCCCTATCTCCATAGGACTCAGGGCGGCTCACAACAATTAAAACAAGCCAAATAAAAGCATAAAATACATACATAGCAAATATTAAAACCCGTTAAAATAATCGAAAACCCCCTCAGTCCAGGCTGGGCCCTGTGAACAACCATGTTTTTAATTCACGGTGGAAGGTGCGGAGGTCAGGAGCCAGCTGAAGCCCCAGAGGGAGTTGATTCCAAAGGGTGGGCGTGTCCACAGAGAAAGCTCTACCCCTGGCGGCCACCAGCTGACATTGTCTAGCTGATGGCACCCGGAACAATCCCTCCCTGTGGGAACGCATTATCTTTCCACAAATGGTCTAACTCCAACCTCTCTTCTGTTGACCTTTATTTACCTCCAATTTAGGTTTGAACATTAGTTGAATTAAATTCTTGTGTATAGACTTGACCAATAAATCTTCTTGACTACAAACTTAACATTCGGTCCTGATTTTTTGCACCTGACATTTGGATGGTTGTTTCTATTTTGGTCTGCTATATGACTCCATCTTTTTGTCTTGTAGTTATGAGTTAGAAAATCATTGTGACTTGTTCAGCATACCATAATTTAAAGCATCAAAATTTAGCATTAGTTTTTAATCAGGTTTAGGAAACAAAGCAGGATCAGAAACCATTGTTTGTATTTGATATATTACAAACAATACACCTTGATCCTGTATTGTTTCCTCAAACTATAGTTTAAACTAATCATGATGCCAGTGTTGTATTGGAAAATTACTGTGGGTAATTTCTACTTAAGTTTTTACCCAGCACACTCCAAGTCAGCCCTTATATCTAGACCAAAGCAAGCCCACACAGCACTCAGTACAGGTACCAGAAGTAAAGCTTGATGTTTATTGATTAAACGTCAGAAAATAACAGAACAGTTACCTGGGAAAAATAGGATAAATAGCAGGAAAAAGCGGGGAGGAAAAAAAAGAAACAGACAACAGACAAGAATTTACATTATATTTCTATATCTATTAAAAGGCTTAAACATTTTAGACTCCCTGGAAATGTAATTGTGGTTAATTAGTGTGGACAACCCAAAGGGAGTTGCCATAATAATTTTAGGTAAGATAAGAGCAACAGAATACAGATGGAAAGTAAGATACTTCTTCTATTCTGTATCATGAAAAAAACTATTTGACAGTGGTGATGAACTGTCCAACATTTTGCACATTACAAGGTTTCTTTGTACCTATGCCAGAGTGGAGAATACCCGTGAACTTAAATTTGTTATATGTAATGCTAGACTATTACTTTAAAACTCAGCTATTAATTCCAGGACGGGCAAAAAATGTTACACAGGAGCCATGGCCTTGAGTTGTGCATTTGAGATCTTTATCAAATGTAAAAAGCTAATTGAGTGACAGAAACATGGTTTAGGAATTTTCCATTTAAATTTGGTTAAATATCTATTTTTCTAAGAAAAAAAATAGTCTGTAGATTTTGAGAAGCATAAGTTCCCATTGAACATTCTTAATTGCTTTAATATCTTGAAACTTAATTACCATTGCATAATTTTGAAAAGAAATACTCCTTTTCTATTGTTCTTTTGCTTTTGGAATAAAAATGTTAATGAAGATAAAGCAAGGACATTAGAGAACAGTGTGAGGAAAAATTATATCTAACCTGGCAGAGACTTTTTCTTAGGAAGAAATTAAAGGTGTCCCTGCCTTAATAGCATTTCACTGAAGGGGATTAATGTTCCATTGCCTTTTTTTGTTAATGGAATGACTTTTGTAAACCTTTATTTAAATAAAAGATACAATTATCTTTAATATGCAGAATGCCTTGTTCATACATAAAGTGGAGCTACACTTTTTTGAAATAATAGTTTAATAATAGATCATATTAGTCTGGTTCATGTAACAGAAAACCAACCCAAATGGATTCACTCATAATAGTGAAAAATATGAGAACCCAAAATATGACTCAGTTAATATGTGAAAAGGATGTATTATATTAAAAAAAACATGCAGTTGTGTTTGTATATTTGAGGTAGTTTGGGATTTTTAATTGGGAATCAATAACCAAAGACAGGTGTGCATTTTTGATGCATAAATCCTTGCTCCAAATGATTTACTCTTCTTTATCAGAAAGATTAATTGAATTAGGCCAACTGCCACTTTCTTCTGTTGTAAATATGGGCCAAATAACAGATTCAGAATTATCATAAGGATACAGGCAACTAGTTCAGAATCTCAGTAGAGATATTACATGTAAGATAGCAAGTGTCTAGGCAGAGATGCTTACAAAAGTGAATCATTCTCTGCACACTTAACTTGAAGACTCAAAATATTAATTGTAACTTAGTGTCCTCACTGATGTGTTACTAATCTGATAGGAAGTGGAGGTTTTTTCTTTACAAATAATTTCCTGTGAGTTAGAGGAATATAAGTCATCTTATATTCTGAGAATAAAAGACACTTTGAAAACAAATGAATGGCTGAAAATGCAAATATTTGCAAATAGCATTGTGAGAATGTGCAAAATTTGCACTGTGCAAAAAAATAGTGCAAATAGTATGTTGAACTAGCATGTTCTAAAGATCAGCCTGAAGATTAACCTTGTTTGAGAGGGACTATTTACATCCTAAACTGAACTTTTTTTTGAATCCTTAATTTATTCTTTCCTTTCCTGTTCAGATAACTTTCCCCCATATATCTGCCTAGTTTTTTTCTTTACCAAAATACTTTTCTCTTGTCTTCACTTCATTCATCCTCTTTCCTGTACTTTTCTTTGTGTGTGAAAGAAAAAAGCAAACATTTCTGAATTTAAATATGAAAGGTTTGTAAGTGAAACAGAATAATGTTAGTATGCGCTGATAGAAGATCTATTGACCACAGAAAGAAGCACAATTCTTAAGTATTGGATATTCAGTCAGTTGATAAAAAAGAGACACATATATAAAAAAACACAAATATGCACATATGTCATTTTTTATCAACTGAATTAAATCCTAGCAGTTCTTCCTTCCAAACGTGTGTGTGAACACACAGACATACAAGTTTGTCATATCCACACATTTTGGGGAAGGTGAAACTGCTAGAATTTATTTCAACTGGAGTTAGTAAGCTTAGGTAGTATCTTGTACAAGATTTTTCTTCTGTGCTTATGTTCTTTTTAATCTACTTCTTATTCAGAAAATACTAATAAATTCAGAATTTTTCACCTCTTCATATAAATACAATAGTTATCTGTGTACTAGTGTTTTACCCCTTCCTTTTTTTTCTGATTTAGAATCTCTTTCAAATATGCTTTACTCCCCAGAAAAGAACACTTCTCCCCATGCTAAAAAGATGTAGTTGCATTTTAAATAGAAGGATATTTAAACATGCATAGGATAAAACCTTTAGAATTTGCTCAATAGTATTTGAGTAATGCCATGCTAGTTTATTTGTTCAGGTTAACTATCTGTAAACCCACTGTTATCATCTTTTAATTTTTCCTAAAACATGCAAGGTATTAAAACTTTTAAATTTTTCCTGGCTTCATTTTCTCATTAACTGTCTGTACTTGAAGTCTATTTTCTACTTTTATTAGAAATTTTTGAAAAAGTTAAAATGAAGGTAATCTTTTCAAGGTAAGCAAAAGTAAAATGATTTATAATAAGCATTAGATACTGTGGAAGAAATGTGTTAATAGCTACCATACTCAGGTCTCCAGTGAAATTGTTTTGATTTCTTATACAATGACTTTCAAATAAGAAATCTCCAAATTCATGCTGAGTCCCCAAAGACATGATTAAAATATGTTTTTCTATTCATTTGTATTTATTTTTTAAAAGAAACACCAATTTATTCTTGCCATAATTGCAGTATTTAATCCCATGAAAAACTACACCTTTCAAGTTTTACATGTTCAGTATTGTGGGTGAACATATATTTCCACCTAATTATGCACATTTTGTTTGAAGACTTGAAAGGGGGAAAAAGAAAAATAACCAGTCAATTAATTAATTTAATGAATTTCCTATAAATAAATTAGCAAATTTGTTGCTAATATTTTAACTCATGAACATACAGTATATCACTGAACTGGTGAGTCTGTTTTCTTGTAAAATACCCGGAATATTTTTTTTATGATACTATTACTCACTATAGATTTGCAACTTCCAAAACTTGCATTCATAACCTGTATGTATTAGTATGAACTTGTTTATATCATAGAGTTAATAGCATTAGGTACTTTTACTCTATTAATTAAGATAGTTGACTCAACCTTCCATCCTTTATATTAGTTGTTTTATCCTTCCAAGGTTGGTAAAATGAGGACCCAAATTGTTGGGAGCAATATGCTGACTCTATAAACGGCTTAGAGAATGCCGTAAAGCACTGTGAAATGATGTACCAGTATGTCTAAATGCTATTGCTATTGCTATTATATGATATGTATTATTTATTTTATATGTGCTGAATCACTTCTGTGGTTTCCCTACTTATTTTGCTAAATGGGATTTTCTATCCCATAGTCTTGTCTCAGTAATACTATTGTTGTAAATGAACAGTTGAACACAACTATCACTTACCACTTAGCTAAATGTCTATTGAGATTCTCAATCATTCAGGTCATGGTTGCCCCAAAGGTGCTTTTTCAAGAGAGAACTGGACTTTATCGTTTTTCTTTAAAGACGTTTCACTTCTCATCCAAGAAGCTTCTTCAGCTCTGACTGGATAGTGGGGAATGGAAGGATTTATACTCCTCGCAGACAGCTGGTCATGTGCATTCTTTTAAAGAGTTGTTGAGGCCACTTGGAGGTTTATCTGTGTCCCCTGGGTCACCTGAGTAGTGCAAATGTGTGTGGAGCCTTCTGTAGGATGTTTTCTGCCCTGTGTCCCTTCACTGTTATACACAGGCACAGGTTGTTAGGGATGAGTCTGTGTTGTCTGCATCTTAAACTGAAGTTGCAAATGGTTCCTGTAATATGCATTTTTTTCTGGAAATCCATTCACATTCCTGCACCATGCAGACCATTCCCCACCATCCAGTCAGAGCTGTAGAAGCTTTTTTTAATTTATTTATTTATATGCCGCCCTTGTCCGGAGACTCAGGGTGGCTTACAATGCGTTAAGCAATAGCCTTCATACTTTGTATAAAATATATACAAAGTCAGCTTATTGACCGCACAAACCGGGTCCTCATTTTACCTACCTTTGAAAGGATGGAAGGCTGAGTCATCCTTGAGCCTGGTGAGAATTGAACTCGCAGTAATTGCAGGCAGCTGGCTTTACTTAAGCAGTACTTTAGCCGCTGTGCCACCAGGCTCTTGAACAAGAAGCGAAACGTCTTCAAAGAAAAGCAAGAAAGTCCAGTTGCCTCTTGAAAAAGCACCTTTGGGACATTTACCACTTAGTTGTAAACAGGTCATTTTACAAAGAGACAGGCATGACAATCAACTGCTTCATAACTTGACTCAGACACCATGAATTGTAGTCCTTTCATTCTTGTTAATCCAAGAGTTTTTGTCTTTTATTAGTTTTGTTTTTTAGAACTATTTCTGTTTGTTTTAATACATTAAGGGGAGAGGTGATATGGAAAAAGGAATAGTCTGCTATTTGCTTATTTAAGAAATTGCTGTGGAATTTTTTTTTCTACAGAAAATGCAATTCAGGCTTTTGGCAATGGTACAGATGTGAATGTGTGGCAACCGTTCTTACCTGTCCAAACCACCACAGCTTTAACTACAACAGCATACAGATCAAAGACCTATGACTCTGAAAATGCCAACAATGAAATACCTACTAATAATGATTTGCCAGCCTGTGCCAACATCAAGGTAAGAAATAACTGACAATTATTTAAAATTTGGGAGGGGGAGAGGATTGTCAAACAGCTGAAGTGCATGCGCTTGCTAAATGTTCATGTATATCAGAAAATCCAAGCTTCCTTTTCTCTGTCTCATGCCATCTAACAATATATTGTTGGAATGATGAATCCAAAAGATTATGTTAAGACGGTTAGTTCTGATTTTATAATACTGGAATCAAGTCGTTCCATAGAGCAGGATGGTTTGTTAACTACAAGAAATTTAGAAATGAACTTGACAACCTCAAGGGATAAGTTTCAGTCAGTGGCTGGATCATTAACTCATGTTATGTTATTGCTTTAGACATGATTCATTTTAAAAAACCCATAATTGAACCATATATAAGAGGGGTGTCAAACTGGCGGCCTGTGGACTCAATGTGTCACGTGCATGCCACATCCTCCCCAGCTCCGCAAAGGGAAAAAACGTTGCAATGCATCACGTGACGCCACAAGTTTGACACCGGTATTATATAGCATTAAACCATAAACAATTCATAATGGTAAGGGTCAACACATTGCACTGTGCTAAAAGAACCATAGTGCTTTATTGTTATGTGAGAATGATATCAATAATGCACAGTTCAGATTAATGGTACGTAGAAATTAAATGGTGGATTGTTAGCAAAATGGTGCAGAATATGGCCACGGGAGCAATTTTCGGCATCCCTGAGATGGTGTATATAACACCTTTGATGCATGAGGTCTGTTGGATGCCAGTTTGCTTCCAGATCCAATTCAAAGTGTCAGTTACAAGATGTCGGTTACTACCTTTAAAGCCCTACGTGTTTTAGGCCAGATTATCTGAGGAACTGCCTTGCCCACATCACATTGACCTATCCCACCCACCATGTCAGGCAGGGAAAGTATATTATAGATCCCATCAGTTAAAGAATTTTGACCAGTGGAGTCTAGGAAGAGACCCTTCTCTGCCATTGCCCCCCACCCTGTGAAACATCCTTTCCTTAGAGATAGCGTGACCTGGGTCTGCCAATTCCCATGAAAGTTGAAAAAAGGCATGTAATCCTAGGGGCATGCATTCTGAAGCTGTTCCTGCAACCTTTTAATTTTCAACTTATTTTTCTTTTTACTCTCCTGTCATTTTGCTGAACTTTATATATATCGTGTTTTTATATGGTTTTGTGCTTTTTATCTGTAAGCCACCCAGAATAACTCGGAAAGTGAGAAGGGTGGTATCTAAATTTGATAATTAAACAAATATAAATAAATAAAATCCAGCAGGGTAGAGTGCCAAATATATATGTAAGAAACTGTTATGATGCACATTCCCTTTTTCTGTTGATTGTCTTGATTCAAACTTTTAGAGTGTAGTTCTTGAAATCTGTTTTATTCTTCTCTAAAGCATGCTCACAAACTGATTAGAATGAGATGACTAGCTTGTCAGACTGACCTTGAAAGCATGTATAATCTAGGCAGACACAAAAATGTTAAAATATGACATATAATTTATTTTTATTACTGTGAAATACTATTTTGAATAGAGAAACATTTTCTAGGTGAAATTGGCTGCTGTAAAGCCAAGTGGAAAAATCACTGGTATTTTAAGGGCAAAGTAGCAATAAAAATTCTGTAAAACACAAGCCTGCTGACTGCATTATGTCAGCGAAAGCTGGAAACTCAGAAGGATAAGTATAAATCTTTTCTACTAAGAAACCTTTACCCAATTTTCTAAATACTTTGATGTAATTTATTCTAAAAAGAGGAATAGTGGTTCTGCATTCTTAATGTGTCTTTTGGGAAGAGACATAACTCTTTCAGATCGGTAATAGTGTCAGGAGTTAGTCATAAAAGTCTAGGCTTCTGCAGTGATAGTGGGACAAATGAACAGCATGTTACTACTTCATCACGCAAATACTGCAACTTGCATACTTACATCGGTCGTCAGCTACAAGTAAATTTAAGCTTGCATCTTGTCCACATATAATTTCACCATCATAATGGTTTGTTGTGGATACCTTACATGAAACAAAATATTTTTTCCAAGTGAATTGGGATACTTTGGTTCAACTTAAAATGGCTACACTGGGTTTAAATTGCACCTTAGTTATGTTATATTCCCATTTCAAACAGAGACTTGTGTGAGGACAAATCACTGCTATGGCTCCTTTTCCCTGTAAAATTGTCCCTACTTAATTGTTTAAACGTTTCCCAAGTTAAACGTGAAGGACTTGGAAAACCAGTTTTCTACAGAATGTCCTGCTATGTTGAAATGTAGGCAGAAGGTTCCTGGTTTCAAATGGAATGAACACACTGAGGAAGTGAAAGCTGAAAGTCTTTATTAAGCATAGTTGTATAGAGTAACTTTAATTGCAAAATATAATGTAGCTAGGAAGTATCTACTACAGACAAGGCAATAAAAAAAAGCATGGCAACAGAAGAGTGTAAATATAAGATGAAATTTAATATTCCTTTGGTAGATGGCCTTTCCTTTTCATCAAAAGTAGTAAAAGATGTTCTCCAGTTTAATCCAGCTGGTTTATAAGAAGTTTCCTCGATAAACTTACCATGAGGCTCACCTCATGTAAGTTTCTGAAAGCTTATATGATATCCTCCTGTGATTATTTATTCCTCTAATGATGCATATTTATTGTTTATGTAGGGAAACTATGGTGGCACAGTGGTTAGAATGTAACATTGCAGTATCTGCCCACTGCCAGGTATTCAATCCTGGCTGATTAAGGTTGAATCAGTCTTCCATCTTTCTGAGGTCAATAAAATGAGGATCCAGATAATTGGGGCCAATATGCTGACATTGTAAACTGCTTAGAAAGTGCTGTAAAGTACTGTGGGGCAGTATATAAGTATATTGCTATTGTTTATCCTCCTCCAATATCTTTTTATAGTTATCAAGAGTTTTCATATGAGATAGTATCAACTCCTAGATAATAGCAATAGCACCTAGACTTACATATCTCTTCACAGTGTTTTACAGCCCTCTCTAAGCAGTTTTACAGAGTCAGCATATTGCCCCCAACAATCTGGGTCCTGGTTTTACCAATCTTGAAAGGATGGAAGGCTGAGTTAACCTTGAGCTGGTGAGAATCGAACTGCCAAACTGCTGGCAATCGGCAGTCAGTAGAATTAGCCTGAAATACTGCATTCTAACCACTGTGGTACCATGGCTGTAACCACTGTGCCACCACTGCATGATACTCTCCCTGTTAGGTTATTGGCCTTCACAAAGCAGTTCTAAATGAAAGAAATAGATTTCTTGAACTGAACTGCTTGAGAAATTGAAGGGGAGGTGGGTACTGAGTGCTCAGCCTTGTAGGCACAAGCATCTTCTACAGGAAAAATGGAATAAACCACCTAAATCTCCTTGCCATTTATTATCATCTATAGATAAACATTGTTCTTGTTAGGGTAACATTTGGAAATTCTCAAGCTATAAAAACAAATGAAAAGAATACCTTAAATACAAAAATTATATACAAAACAGAATTGTCCTGTGTCTAAATGTCCCTTCCTCTCTCCAGGTAATTCTGATCCTGATCACATGAAAGCTACCAGATGTTGTCTGTCCTTGTAATGATTATCTGGATTTTTGCAGCCCAGATCTCTAAGCTCTACTGGGAGCTCTGGGCAGAATCAGAATTGCTGTGGGAAAGGGTATTTTATATTAGTTCCCTAGCTTCATTCTAGGCTGACTGGGGAATTCTGGGAGTTGATGTTGATGTTGGGGTTGAGAAACACAGCTGTAAGGCAATCAAGTGAACATTTTCCTTGCTTTTCTTCATTCCCTCCCCACTCCATCAGCAATAATGTTCATAGAAGTGACAACTTTTTGACTTGTCTGTTCTCCCTTGATCATAGCAAATAAAACAACACAGATTATCCAGAACATTGTGCCCTTTGTTTCAGACTATACACAATTTGCTCCCCTGTTCCCACTTCAGCAAAATACCTCCATCCCTTGCTGTTTCCTCTTTAAGCTCACCCACTTATGAATTACAAATCCATGAAGCTTCCTCACACCTGCTGTGAACTGAACCTCAGAGCCCCTTATGAATTTAAGCCAAAATGTCTGAAGAAATCCTGCACATTGTTTGATAATAACAATACTAATAAAAACATGGCTTTATTATAGCTACTTATGATCTCTAACATTAGGCATAGTCTGAATCCCTGCAATTTTCAGCAAGGCTCATGATGGGAACTCAAAGCTAAGTGCTTCACTGCCCACTGTGAAGGCCTCTTAAGGTCTCCCTTGGAAACTAATCCTTTGGCCTTCCCATTTTTACACATATCTTTTTCTAAAGAAGCAAAAAGCTCTGAATTACCATGCCAGGTACTTATATGTGAAAAAGCTCATAGGTGTTTCCCATCACATATATTATTATTTAGGAATTGTGGCATGCAATCAATATCAATTCTCTGCAGTGCTCCACAGTATTATTTCTCCCATAAATGGAGTCACAAAACTTGAAACTTCAAATAGCTGTGTGATCTATTCAAATATATGCTTCATGTTCCTGACCACATAACGTATAGAGGTCACCTCAAGTAGGCTGCATTCTTTGCAGGCATAGTTGTTTTGCAGATTAGCAATGTCCTGATTAAATAGCCAGACAGTATTTGGGTAAAAAAAGATTGTTAGGATACTTTTACTACATTTTGCCTTGCTAACTGCAGACAGGAGTGATTAGAAGAGATGGATTCTGTAAAAATCCCTGATATGCATCTTCCCGTGCTTGCAGTGAAAACATGAGAAGGATACTCTGTCATTTCAATTTATCTGTAGAATACTAGCCCTTGTAGACTCATGAGCATTTGACTTTCTAAAGAAGCTGAATGATCAGAGCTTTTTTAAAAACTGCTACTCAGATACAAAAGCATTATTATTTTGCAAACCTGTGTGAAACCTAAGAAAGTGCGGGGAAATGAAATCAGTGATACATCAGGTAATGGACGTTGGTGTCATATGTTTGGGTCCATTGTGCCCCAGAAACATAGGACTTGAAAGTGTACATACTGCTCCCATTTGGCATTTTCTAAATTTTTTGGGACTATGTCGCCTAAAGCAGGGGTCACCAACCTTTCGGACTTCATGGACCTCTAAATTCATAATTTTAAATCCTGTGGACCACTAATATGATCTGCTTAATGACTGGCTGGGTGGGCATGGCCAACTTGCCTCTACTTTCCCTATTCCCCACCCCGCCTCAGCCACTCCTTGCCTGCCAGTGTGGGCTCCTTAGGGCCCCAACAGGAAGCAGTTGTTGGAGCTAAGCAGCCACCACGAAAAAGAGTTGGCAAAACAGCTCAGTTGAAATTGAATCTGACTGAGGAGGAGCCTCAGCAGAAGCACCTCACTGAGGACTAGGAGCATAGGCTTTCCAAGCAGAGGGAAGACCTGTGGGAGTGCAAGGCCACGTACCGGCACCTGGAGGCTCAGTGGGCTGAGATGGCCAGTAGTTCCAGGCCATGATGCAGTCCCACTGGAACAAGGCCCTCCGGCTCTTCACCACCAGCAGCACTTCCCTCCAGCCTTGGCCCAAAGCCCTGCACCAGGAGGCTGAAGCAGACTCCAAGTTGGAATTTCTGTCCTCCTCTGACCCAGACAAAAAGGCCCCAAAGGGAGAGACTCTCTGCAGCAACACAAATGTACATTGCACATATCAGGTCCAGGGGCCGTAGTTTGAGGACCCTGATATAGTACAATATAAAAAATGCAAATAATTTTTCTGTGGACCACCAAAATTTTCTCATGAACCACCAGTGACCACTGGCCTAAAGTATACTCAGTCCAATTGTATGAAAGTTGTTATGCTAGAGTAATAGTATTTGGATTTTTAGTAACAATATAAAAAAGTGACACTACAGAAATCAGTGATAGGAAAACATGTGCTGAACATGATAAAAGAAAATCAGTTTTCAAAAAATAAGCCTTAAAATGTGTAATATTACAAAACTGAATTTCATATTCCGTGCCAAATGTAACTGCTACACAGCTGCAGTTATTACAGTTCTGAAAATATTTAGGTTGCCTACATGTGCAGGTATACATCATCAAAGTTCTGTTTACAATAGATTTGGGGAAACAAATTATTTTAGTTTTTAACCCAGTTTTAATTTCGGTCCAATCTCCAGTGATTTCATTTCAAGTGCAATATGTTGTGAAGATTTATTTTTTCCAACCCCTTGGATCGAAGTCTGTATGCCTACCTAGATATGTCCTTCTTTTCCTTACAGTTATCTATTTTTTTCTGCATATTGATGCTTGGGAGAAAGAGAATGGAATTGGGAGATGGAAAGGGAGAGAATCCTGAAAAGTCAATGTTACCACCATTTTTTATTTTGCCATGGCTCCATCTTTGTTGGCTTTAGCTCAGTCCATGAGATATCCCTCAACAGATTCCCCTACAGAAAGATCAAAATTGTTCCATACAACTGGATGATGATGATGATGATAATGATTGATGATGATGATGAAACTTTGAGTAGTTTATACAAAAAAGGGTATATATGGCAGGGAATCAAACCAAGTGAAAACAAAAGAAGGGAACCTAGGTTAAAAAAGAGGTTTCAGTCAATGCCACCAAAGGACTGTGTAAAAGTCAGGTTCTCAGGCTCCTTTAAAACATCAGCAAGATGGGAGTCATCTGGATCTTGGAAGGTAACTTCATTTCAGAAAGCTGGCTTCTATAACCAGAAGGCATACTTCCAGAGTCCCAATGAATGGCCTTGCCTATTTGAAATTTGCCATCCCTGTATGATCAAATTAAATACAATGGTAACAGGTAACCCCACAAGCAAGCAGGCTGCATGATATATATGGATTTATAGATAAGAACCAGAATTCTGAATAGCGCCTGTAAGCAAATTGGCATCCAGTACAGATATAAAGAGGCAGAAGTGTTACATGGGCATACTAGAGCATGGCCTGCTCTGAAGTCCCATGTAAAGGAAATTTAAACAGTCAGGTCATGAAGTGACCAGGGTATGAATATCTGAAGGGCCACAATCTAAGAAAGGGTGCACCTGGCACACCAGATGAAGCCAAGGCTTTCCTGAACACAGCTGCCACCTGCTCATTGAGTTCAGAAAGAACCCCAGATTACACATCAACTTTGTAGGGGGAAAATTCAACAGCCTCTCATGGCTCAGGCAGAATAGAAAGATAATTGGATATCATAGAGACACTATTATGCAGTCAGAATACATCTATTATCATAACCATTGCAATTTTCCTATGTTGCTAGCAAAGAAGTCAAGATTTTCCTACTTCAGTGGATCTTTGGGGATTGAGTAATGATGATTTAATTATGATTTTAAATGTTCTAAATATCAGTTTTATTTTAACCTTCTTGAGGACTCTGAAATGGAAAAGCAAGATAAAAATTGAAATTATAAATTCCATATAAACAAATATAAGAGAAACTATTGACATCTGTGCAGGTTTTCAACAAACTGATCTGTTTAATTAATGGTAAATGTTTTAATTAAAATAAAGATCTAGTGAACACTGTTATTAGGGTTTTGAAGCATTTCATATTCAGTCTTCAAAAAATAGACAGAAACAGAAAAATAGCCTTTCAGCATCTTAAATCAGTCATGACTATTCTCAGGACTGTATAGCTTCAGAAGTGCTTCATGGTTCCCAAAAAGTATGAGGTTCAGTGGTGGGTTCCTCCCGGTTTGGCCCAGTTCTGTCGAGCCGGTAGTGGTGGCGATATGACATCACCGAACCGGTTCTCTTTGTTCGGGAGCTGGGCCCTCCCCCCCCGCGTTATTCTTAC
>JANHZT010005937.1:117420-139978 GCA_032468215.1 Stegonotus admiraltiensis | reverse complement strand
AAAAAGGGGAAAAAAAGAAGAGAAAGAGAAAGAAATAAAGGGGGAGGAAGAAAGTAAGAAAAAGAAAGAAAGAGAGAGAGAGAGAGAGAGAGAGAGCAAGCAAGCCTTGGAAATAAAATTGCAGCTCATATGTAGAAACATGTATTGAATGATGTAAAAGTTCAGCTGTCATAATCATCATCCTGAATACAACCAATTGCAGCTTTCTTCTTTTAAAAAAATGACTTCTGCTATTAGAGTCAACAACGCTTAACAGAAAAATGGCAGATGGAGCTTTCATGCACTCTCCATTGTGCATCCTGGACCTACTTTCTCCATATTTTGGATCTTGGCCAGTATTTATATTGCTTGTTTTACTTGTGTCATTCTCTGTAATTCAAATTGAAGACTATTGATCTCATGTTTTAATTGGCCTTCGATTTTAAAAGCATCATAAAATTCTTAAGTAGTTGTTTCACTAATAAATACCTATGTATTAAAATCAAATATAGGAGTTGCTAGGTGTCAGGCAGCATATAAATTTAATAAATTATTATTTTTCAGAAACAATGTCTCTTACATCAAACCCTGTAAGTTTATATTATTTCTATTTCCTTCAGTACTGACACTTAGCAGTTTTCTACAGTATATTCTCACGTAACTGGAGATAGGATTGCATCTTAAATTGCTAGTAAAACAAGCAAACAGAAAAAAAGTTTAGGTTTTAAGCTATTATCTTTGGATAAATGCAGAGCTTTTTAAAAAGAAAACAATATGGCATTGATAATGTCACTTAAAGCATTGACTTTGTAAACAGAATTACTAGTTTGAAATAAGTTGTTTTTCTGATGTTTCTTTGCCCATTTCTGCCTACTCCAACTGCATGTTATGTGCTAGGCAATCCAATTTTTTTCCCTTGAGTTCTCATTGTGCAGCATGAATTTCCAGATCTTAAGTTACTGTGAAATTAGGATATGTCAGAAATCTCCTCTTTCATCGCAAAGTCCCATTTTGTGGAAGGAGAATGCAACAGCAGATTCCTCACTTCAAACATCTGAAGCTCTACATCTTAAAAGATCTTGGTTATATTTTCAACCAGTTATGAAATAGAATACATCAAATTCATCCAAAAACTTGAAATATATTTCTTTTACTTTACAATGCCTCACATCTTAGCTATTTCCTATTACCTGTTGTGAATATATTTTTAGGGCAAGCAATTTTAAACAATTTAGTACGTAGATGCTCAGGGATCTGTTTTTAAAGGGCAAGATCCTACCGCAGAATATATGTGGGAATGCCTTGAATCCAGTATGTTTTTTCCAGAGATCATTGGCAGGGAGCTCAGAAAAGGGTATGGTTACTGTAGGTCTTTTCAGGGGCTGCTCTCTGTGTGTCTACCCATGCTGCATTTATGTTTTGCCCTTCAAAACTGGTTTTCTGCACAACCCTATTAGTTAGTTTCTGATAAGACTGGAGTCTAGCTTTCAGCAATCATTATCTTCCCTCTTGCATTATGCATTTCTCAGATTCCAAGCAACGTATTCCAGCCCTCCATTTTCTATAACATCACCTCAAATAAATTTGCTTGTGATGAACGTGGCAGAAAATTAATCCAGCTGACTGTGAAGGATTTCTCATCTTTAAATATTTGCTTTCACTTACCAGCTCGCTTCCTTCTATGACATTTCAATTAGTGGCCATTCAAATACATTCTGACTTCAGAAGGTCATTTTTGTTTTGTTCTTAACTGGATTCAGCCTCTTTAAAATCACTACTGTATTTTTCCCTCTCTCATTTCCTACATATTTACTGGATTTTATGCAACAGAAATTTAATCCTGCTGTAACCTATTAAACTATTATTAAAGCTTCCCTGATCAAGGCTGTTGCTTTTGTTTGCCTGAAAAAAAGTTATTTACTATTTTACTTTATCCTAGGTTGATCATCTGAAATCAAAGTATAGGTTTATAATGAGAAATATTTCTTCTAATACTTAAAGTAGGTTTCAATATAATTACAATATAATAATTAGATCAACCCAGTCTATGTTTCAGAAAATGATTGTCCAATGGAAAAAGGAAATCTATGGAAGCATTTTTTTCCATCATTCAGAATTTGTAGGTCCTTTATATCTTTTCTTTTGTATTGCCAGATATAATTAGCATTTGGATCTTTGCCTGATATAAGTAAGGTTTTACCCTTTTTAAAAATTGATTCAAAAAGAAGAGAGAAGTAATTATTTTGAAATTTTATAAATCTCCTCCTCTTTCCTGCCAAAAGGTTTTTTTGACTATAGCAGCTGAAGCCTCTATCTTTCCTCTGTGGGAGGCCAATAGAGAAGGTGTTTTTTTTTTGTCACGCAACCATTTAAAATTATATATTGCCTCAAAATAGCAGCCAAATTTCAATGAGTACAAATGGGATTTTTTTTCCTATCCAGCTTTGCCTTATTTTAATGGCTTTAAGTAACTGCATTACCCCTTTGCTACTGCTTCCTAATCTGTCAAACAGGGAATTTCCTATGGCTTGATGAAAAATTGGGTCATGTACTTATGTATGATTGGCTTCTTAAAACCCTTCCCACCCTGAAGGACAGCCTAATTTCCTTTCTTGATGATGATGAATCTATGTACTATCTTAAATGTCCACTGAAAATCTTTAATCAAGGTGCATCCTGAAGAAGTAGTTTGATGATGAAGGATATCCAAAGCTTGTGGGTATTTCTGTCTATTAGGCTGACTTATAAACAGATGTCGGCAATTACTATTGCCTGTCCAATAGGCCTGTTTTAGCAATACTTGCGGTTTTGCTTGTAATGATGAATTTCAGGATTTTTCTTTCTCAAAGTAGAGGACCGTGGGGAAACAAATATTGGTTCATAGGGATTGTGATAATGCTGCCGCTCCAATTTCCATCCAGTAGCAGTAAATCAAATGTTGGAGGCAATGATCTGTTTAAAAAACATTGCGCAGTCATGGAATATATGGCAAGGGAGACTATATATTGAACAGATGATTGAAACTGAATGAGTGTATCTCTGCAAAGCTAGATCATGAGAAACAATAATTTTGGGTACGGCAATTGGGGACAACATTCATTGAGACTCTTCAGTCACATTCCAATATATATATTTAGGACTGAAGACCCAATATAATGGTATTGGTTGTCATTTCACCCAAATATACCTCAGTCTAGCTGAATGTAGTAAGAAGGTAGGGCATTCTCCTCCATTTTAAATTAGAATTGGAATCTAATCTATAATTAGATTCTCCTTATTGATGAAATACAAGTAATCCTCAGATAATAGAAAGGCCATTCCCTTATAATTTGATTTTTCTGCATTTTGGTATGTGGACCATTCACCCATGCAAGTATGTCACTGTCCTTTTCTGCAGGCTCAAACATGGCAGCCACCATTTTTCATTTACCTAAGCCACAGGTTATGTAACCTAGGAACCGCTTATAGCAAATTTTCTATATCAGGAAAGAATTAAACCACAATAGAACCATCTTCTCATTCTTCCTTGTCTTCCTCATGTTTATGAGTTTCCCACTGCACCTGATGAATTAAATGGGCAGAAAGGTCAGCAGTTTGGCGGTTCAAATCCCTAGTATAGGTCTCTCGCATGAGCAGGGGGTTGGACTAGATGACCTCCAAGGTCCCTTCCAAGTCTGTTACCATTAAACTTGATCTAACACAGCAGGTTCTTATGTTGTATGCTTCTATTCTAAGATGATTCTCATGGACTTTTTTCCGTTTAACAATTTCAATATCCAAACAATTCATACATTTCAAACACGGTGACTAATCAAAAAGAAAAAAGCAACAGATCAAACAGATTTCTACACTAAATGTAGATGCATGAAAGGGTGAATAATTGGAGAAAATTGTATCTAGTGTACAGATAGTAAGTTCTTTCCGCTTTGACTAATTTCCTATGTGTGTTGTGGAAATCAGATGGTTCTGATTCTAATGATGTTGTCAGACAAAAGCTTGTAGTGCTGTCAAATAGTCTCATCCAACTATTCCAGTTTCCCTACTGTGATAAACAAAAAGTGGGTGATTTATTCCAAAACATGAGTAGGGTGTATTACATACAGAGTTATGACGTCTTAGTAAAATTTCATAGGCAAGGCACAGCAAGCCAAATTACGTTTCTTCTTGGAAATATCTTTGATGTTCTTGTTCCAGGATCCAAAAATTTATCAGAATAGAAGTCTTTACCTATTTTGTCTGTTGAATGAGTGTCATACACATTATTTTAATTAAATATTCAATACTGTTCATATGTTCAGCCCATAACACTCCAAGAGTCAAAGCAACATTAATGCAGAGATCCAGATTCAAAGGGTAAAATACATTAGAGTATGTATGAGCACTGTCACGAGCACTTAAACCAAACATGCATTTTCTTGGGCTCACATGGCAGTTGCAGCTGTTATACCTCTAAATTGTATGATATTGTTTACATCATATGTACAAATAGTCCCACAAGAAGCCTAATTCATCTGTACAGAATACTGCAATATTTAAGAGTAATTTGTTTACCAATGAAGTTACATTTTCATCTAGGATAGTGAAATAAGTGACTTTCCCCATATCAAAAATAATTGTCTAAATGTTATGCTTTGTCTAAGCTATATGTAAAAAGAATGGCAAAAAATAATAAAATATTCAATTTCTAAACTACTCTTCACAAATGTTTCTGTTTTCAGTGTTTGAGGATCAGACAGAAGGTAAATACAGTGGTAAGGGTACAAAAAGTGTATGATAGTTACTTTTTTCTCAGTGGCACAACATTGTGATTTTTTACATTTTTTCTTTAATATTCGTACACCTATCTATGAAGTAAGGGACTTCAAGATTTTTTGTGAATTAATATTCCTGCCTTACTCGACAGAGAGTCTTCTAGTAATCTCTTTATTTTCTCCCCCCCCCCCCCCTCGTACAATATTGCTTAGAAGGAGGCCCAAATGCCTTCAGAGATTTCCTGGAAGATCTAAGAAAGCACTGACTGTCTAATGGGATTTCTTTGAAACCATATGCCTCAAGTTATAGTGAAAGTATTAGTTTTGGTTAATCTTACTCAAGTTGGGAAAAGGGCCTGTTTCCTTTGCCCAGGAATATATAAACATTTGTGTTATTTTTGTATAATTCAAGTTGTCATGAACTGTCACAGAAAATATAATACATAGTTTGTATTAAATAACACTATATTCTATTAAACTATTATAGGGATGATTTGGAGTAAGGAGTAAAATCAAAGATAGCTTTTGATTACAGAACATGAAAATACACTGTGAATAACCTCTAGAATATAAGGGCATTTTTTTCTAAGTATGGTTTGAAAGACAAATTTGTCTTAGTTTCCAGTTGAAGGCAGTCTACAAGTGCATCTTTTACTATTCTGATGTAAATTATAAGTATGTTGTTCTACAAAATTCTGTGCCCTCCCTTCTTGCAGTTCAAAATGTGTCAGGTATCTTAATTGTTCTCCTGGGTACAGGATATGGTTTTAAAAAAGCCAAGATGGTAGCAATACCAATGTGATAGAATCTCCTATTTTTATATGTGAGTCTTTGATTACATCAGCATGGCAGTCAGATTGACTTTTTTGGCTATATCCTGTGGACTCCTTTGGCTGGGTACATTGTTGTTAAGGAACAAATACCATAGTACATTGACTGTTCACACCAACATTAACAAGACTTGAAGTAAGGACTTGGATAGTCCAAATTTTGCAAGTGATTTTGTGATGTTTGGTTTTCTTTTCCTGTTGGCATAATGCTTGTATGCTATTAAAAAAATGTACATATCTGAAAGAAGGAAAAGCCACCAAATGAACATCTCCTTTTTTATTAAAAATTATAATAAGAACTACTCAGCTTTGTTGTGTGGTTTGTTTTTCACAACTATGCAGCAAGAAAATGAGAAATAATGTTGTTTATCTGAAAAGATAACACTGATAATCTGGAAAGTTAGCAGGAAGAAACTGTTCATAAACACTGCAGTTTTACTGTTCCGCATATGTATCTTGCATTGAGACTTGTGACATAAAGCCGTAGATGAGTTACCTTTTAAAGCAAGGCAAAGACACAGACAGTAGCTGGCACTGCTAATTGGGCAGCATGCCTTTCATATAAAGAATGACCAATAGATATCAGATGGAAATGGTTATGTGAAATGAACAGCACTAACCATCTGCTCCTAATTTTCTTCATTGCTTTCAAATCAGCAGAACAAAAACTGGAGATGATGAAAATAGGAATATGTGAGAAAAAGAAAGGAACTTGAAACTAGGGGGCGGGGGAGTTGTATGCTTTTAATTTAAAGTAGGAAGGGAAATGTCCTGGCAATGTCTTAAGGAAAACAATGTGAAATCTCTGGGACTGAAGCTGAAGTTCCATGCTGAACTTACCTGGGGCTAGGTCTTCTGAATGCAGTAAAATGCACTTCAAAGCAAGCATGTGTAAATGATTTGCATACATCATTGATTTTGATGTCAGTGATGCTATTCCACAATACGCCTGCAATTTTTCTGAAGTCAGTGGCAGTTTTCCTTTATTTTCTTTTGATGTTAGTGTTAGATAATAGCATTCCCCCAGTGGGCTTCATGTCAATAATTCTGTAAAATTCATAACTCGAGCAGTCTGATGTTACTGAATGCAGCAACCATCACCTTTGCAACGTATCTTTTGAGAAGAACACTAAGCATGTTAAATCTGCATGAAAAATAGTTTACAATAGGAGAGCTGCCACTGGCGGGTGAATGCAAAATAATGATCATAAATATCAATGCTTTTGTGGCACCTTTGGGATAATGTTTTTTAAAAATGTTTTCCTTATGATAGATCAACCCAACTGGAGTTCTTGAATATGATCACCAATGTACTCTTCTTATATATTCAAAGCTTGAATTATATTTATTATTTATTTTGGGAGAGTGGATTTTTTTAACCTATCAATTATTTCAGTTTGGAAAGGGCAAAGCTGCATCTTATATTTATAGAGGGTCAATAAAATTTGATTTTATTGCTTACTCAAAAATTTTCTCAGAATAAATTCAGAGGTGAGAAACATGGAATGTTGAAGTTGACAAACACTAACAATAAAAGCTTGTTTTCATATCCTCTCCTTTACCAGTTGTGATCTTTCTTGTTTTCAGGGTTATATCCTTAAAAAATGCTTAACATGTTCAATTTTAGAATAGGAATTGAACTGTGCTCTTATTAAAGGACTGACCATTATTTAGTGATGGAGCATTAGCTTTGTATTCAGAAAGCCCAGCTACAGTCCTCTTGTGAATTTCACCAGTTATAGCTAATGACAAAAAAAAATATTCTGCTGGAGATCTTATAAAGATACAATCAGTCAGAGTAAGTAGGTCAAACCTTGATGAATTTGGACTCTGCCCTTGAGTAAGGCAGCCCTCAATCCCAAAGTTCCTGTCCATTAAATAGGGATACGTATTTCCTTTAAAGCCCAAGGCTATAAACATCAAGACCAGGACAAATTAAAAGCGATACAATTTTAAACTAATTAAGTGTAGTTAATAGACTAGTCTGTATATGTTTCATAATATAAAAGAGTTCCAGAGTTGGGGGTGGAGATTTCATCCAATACATTAATGGGTCAATAAAGGAAAGATTCTAGCCTGACCTATTTTAATTTGATGGAGAGAATTTGTACTGAAACTTTTTTTAAAAAAGGTAAAAACTAACACAAACTAATATAAAGGAAGAAAAAAAAGAAAGCCCCCCCCCCAAAAAAAGCAAAATGCAAGAAAATAAACATTGAAGAAAAATTTTAAAAAGATATAAAGAAGTGGTTTCTGACATTCTAAGTACGATTAGGTGGGTTTTTTAAAAAAATGGTATTCAATATTAAAGAAGAGAATAGCTCTTACAAGATGCTAAGGGAATGTGTTCAATATTCAATTCAGGTGTCACTGCAATGTGTTCTAGAAATCTATTCCTCCTTTAGGGGCAATTTGTTCTACCTGGCTTCAAAAGATAATATCAAATGACCTTCTCTCTTGCTCTTTTTATTTGCCATTCCATTTTCATCTTTAAGTAGCACTAACACTTCTTAGGGCTTTGTTGCAATGATCTCAAAAAGTCCTCTTTACAGTGTGTTCCATGTGGTGAGGGGAAACTACTCTGTCTTAACTTGGCAAAATAAACTGCAAACCATGATGGTGGCAGTCTGGGTGGTCAAGAGAGGCCAAAAGCTACAACTACTAACCAGGTTAATATCAATATATTTTATATGATCATTTTCAAAACTGTCCTGGTTCTGTTTTTAATGCGCTGACTGTAATTTTTCTACATATGTTTTGAGAATTTCTCAAATTTAAACCTATAAAAATAGTTTGGTAGTAGTCAGGTTCCTCCTGGGTTTTAAATACTACAAGCTGCTATAGTAACATGAAATACGTAAAGGTTGGGAGGAAAGTAAATTTACCATTTACCACATCCAGATGTGAAAAGTGCAGGTAGGGTGGTGTATTCTTTGATGTATTCAGTGTGGATTTTTGGTCAGCTTTGCAGCTACTGCCTTCCAGACATGTTGAGCACACAACTGAGAGACTTTTCTTTGGCCATGCTAACTGAGAACTTTGAGAGATGAAGCTTCAGTATATTTGGTTAGCACCAGGATGGGAAAGCCAAGATTAGATGGAAAAGCTTCTCAGAATTGTACTTCAAAGAAAAAGAATAGCTCTAGTGTCAATATAAATATCAAATACAAGAAAGCTATGTTTAATATATTTTGGTTTGATGGACTTTAGATAGGATGGACAATCTTTTTTTTAGAGTCCATTTTTCATTAACTAGTTCATGTTCACTAAATTGATAATCTATCAAAGTTTACCGAAAGATGTAATCCATTATATTAATTGTGTTAATATTCAAAAGGTGACATAAATGTAGTATCAGTTTAACATACTCCTCCTCTGAATAATCAGTTAAATTTCCTGTCACATAAGTGCTTCCCTAGCACATGGTAAATAGTAGCAATACTGTACATTTTATCCTTCCATTTACAAACAGTCCTAGGAAAATTCTTGGAAGAGTTGGTGTCAGTTAATTGTAGACGATACATAGTTGGATACTCCTAACAATCTGACTCAATGTAAGTCAGCTTCCTGGAGTCCTAAGAAATATTACTTTCATTATAACTGTTACAAATAGTCCTTTTGTATTTGAATCTTTAGCTACTATTGTACATCATGTTGTGTTTTAAAAAATGTGAGTAGGAAGAGAAGCTGCATGCAGAGTTCTTATATTTTTCACAGTACATGTTTGTTATCCTTTTTTCCCTCTTACTCAGATATATTAACCTTGCATTTACTATTCAGAGTTATTAATTTCAGTTGACTTCAAGTCTTAAGGTCAAAATCATTAATCAGAGTTTCTATCATTAGTTCAGTTTCTTTTTCTATTAAGAGATTGCGATCACTTTTAATGACTCATGAAGTTTCTAATCATTTTTTTTTCGGTATAAAATGCTGAACAGTAATTAGGACAGCAAAGTTTGGAGACTTTTCTCTTTACTATAAAAATGCATTTTATGTTGACTAAATAAAAACAGAAAATAACAATTTAAAAAAACCCTATTCATTGCTATCATCTCTATAGGAACTGAACATCAAACACTGATGCTTTCAACAGAGCTAGTTCCATTATGTAATTGCAGCGTTATGACTTTTTGCTGTTTGTTTTGTATACTGCAGCACAGTTTTCGGTAAAATCATTCCAACACAAAAACTGTTCATGGAGTTGATTTTGATTATGATTATAGAGGAAAACTCTTTAAAATGCATAATGAGCACTTTGCACTGAGACAGAAACAGCAATGCCGTTTCCATGCCCAAAAAAGTAATGCCTGCATATATAGCATAGATTCTGTCTTGTTTGCATGGCTTCATATTCATCAGGCAATCAACATCATACACAGTGGTGATTTCACTGGAACTTTCCTGTTCAGTTTTCTTTTTAGTTGTGGGACATACCCAAGTGACAACAAAAAGTATAAAGGTGAAATCAGGAGAAGTTAGCATAGGATTTCAAAGAAAAGGAGTATCGGGGGGAAATGGAATTTGCCTGTAGTAACTTTCTCCCAATTTGTATTTAGATCAATATTTGTGCTGAGTCCAATTACCAAGTCACATTTTTTAGGATCATTACACAAGCATTTATTGCCGCATGAGAGCCAAATGAACTGAAGAGGACAAATGGCGGAAAGGCCTATAATTGAGTCCAGGTGTATTCACGATTATCACCAAAGACATTAGCATTGTTGCAAATGTTTTTTAAAAAATTACCAGCTTGACAAATCGGAATAAAAACTATATTTCTAAAACCTGGCCTCAAACTGTACCTTTTTTATATTATTATTAACTGACATGTTGCTATTTACGACTGGAGAAGTTTGACATTCCCAGAATTACTTTGTAAACTTGCAAGTTTACATAGTTGTCATGGTATAATAAATTGAAAGGAATATATATTCGAACCATTGGGTTCCATAACATAATGAAAGCTCTTCCAGCATGTTTTTCTCACTGAACAGCAGGAATAATGACTGAAATTTTGAGAACTGATCAAAAATTCTTACCCTTGTAATGAGCTATGCATCTGATAGTTTAACCATGGCAAAGAAAAATAAAGCATTTCCGTATTTCAGAACTCAAAATGGCTTGTATGAACAGACCTGATGACATAAAATGTATGTTTAGTCGGTGACAGTCTCACGCTTCTAGTACCTTTCTATATAACATAATCATTTCCATACCTCTTAAACATTGAATACATCATTTTGAAGAACTGAATGTCACCCGTGTTACAGTGAAAAAGAATGCCAAATGTCATAGTTTACAGAAGTGCTTCCTCTATCCCTGGGAAAACAAAAACCAGATGCCACAATGTCATTATTCAGTTATGTCAACAAATCAGAGGTTCTTTGAAAAATAGAAAACATGTTTATTATTACTCTGCATACTGTTATCATGTGGCTAGGGATCAGTATGAATTCTTCAGCAACTAAGAAAAATCCACACTAACAGACTGTAAGTAGGCCTTGACTTACAACCATTCATTTAGTGACCGTTTGAAGTGACAAGGGCACTGAAGCAAGGAACTTATGACCATTTTTTTCACATGATAACTGCAGCATCCACATGGTCACACGATCAAAATTTGGGCACTTGGCCACTGGCATGTATTTATGACAACTGCATTGTCCCCAAGTCATGTGATCACCATTTGTAACCTTCTCCGCTGGCTTCTGACAAGCAAAGTCAATGGGGGAAGCCAGATTTGCCTAGTGACCACATGATTCACTTAACAACTTAAGTGAATTATTTAACAGCTGTGGCAAATATCATAAAATGGGGCAAAAATAACTTAACAACTGCCTTACTTAACAATGAAAATTTTGGACTCAATTGTGATTATAAGTCAAGGACTTGTTCTGCTCATAGATGTATCCATTCAGAAGAATCAGATAGTGATACTTTGGTCCTGTAAAGTTATAAAACACATTTATTTATTATTAGTTAGACTTCTATACCGCTTCATAGTGCTTTACAGCCCTCTCTAAGTGGTTACAAAGTTAGCTTATAGCATATTGCATTAGCATTAGCATTAGCATATTGCCCCCAACAATCTGTGTCCTCATTTTACCTACCTCAGAAGGATGGAAGGCTGAGTCAACCTTGAGCTGGTGAGATTCAATCTGCTGATCTGCTGAACTAGCAGTCAGCTGAAGTAGCTGCAGTACTGCACTCTAACCACTGCACCACCTCAGCTCCAACACAGGTGCAGATTACTAACTTAACCCATTTCATCTATTCCATACCAATGAAAAGCTAGCAAATCAGTGAAAAGAATTCTTAGTCTTCTCTTTGATTTACTACTTGTCTACAGTATTGCACCAGTTACTGTCAATAGGGAAGATGTATCGGTAAATGAGATCACTTGCCTTCTTGGCTAATGAATGATGCCAAAATGGTTAGAAAAAAAGGCCTTCCTTTGAAAAATGAAAAGATTGTTCAAGTTGGAGCACACATTTGTAACACACAGAGAGAGAGAGAGAGAGAGAGAGAGAAAGAGCAATAACAAGACACAAAATAGAGTACCAAAGGAAGAAAAACCATGCAACTAGCACTGTTACTAGCACGGCAATCATACAGCAGATTCCATTGCTTCAAATGGTTTTTCTAAACAGAAAGGCTGAGGAACTGGAAAATCACTGTTAAGAGATGATGTTATAAATATTATTAGTAAATTAAAAGAATATAAATCATGGGTCCAGTGGTTTTCAACCAAGATTTCTGAAAGAACTCAGAAGCAACGTTGCTGGTCTTCTGCAAAAACAACTATGTGCTTCAATGTAGGGGTTGGAGACTGAAACCTGGCTAAATAATGCCAATTTTTAAAAGAGGTGTAGGGAGAGCCATAAAATTACAGGCCATTTAGTTTAATGTATGTTCTGAGTAAATTGCTGGAAAGCATGATTCAAGATCAATTTATCAAGCATGGAAAAGGACAAGCCTTTGTGAAGAAAAATCAATATGGCCTCTGCAAAAGAATGGCATGCTACAACGTAGGATTCTAGTGGCATCATTCTTTTTTAAACCTCCACCTTTCATTTTTTTCCCCAAGTGGCCAATACTATCTATCCACAAGAATGTATCTCATTGAGTTGTTTAAGTATTTTCCATTTTCCCTTATTTCTTTTTATCTTTTCTTTTTTTCTTTATTTGGCATTTTGCAAACTGAATTTCCAAGAGCCCATTCATATATTCCTGTCATGAATGGTGATGCTAAATCACTGGCAATACTGAAAACAATATGGATCAGCATTTAGATTTATCATTTTCCACTTAGATGCAGTAATTGCTATAAAGTCCTCATGTTTTCATGTGCTACATATAAGAGGACCCTTATTCATCTGGGTGAAATTGACTTTTATCCATCAGGTTTAGCCTAATGGATCAGCTCACAGAAAAACAAATGAACAATAGCAGCAGCAATTAATTAATCAAAAGTTATTTACAAGGACCAAACACAATAAAAAGATCAACAATATCAATAACTAGAAAAAAGAATGTTTAAAATTATGATAAAATCCCAAAACAGTAGCTAATAATAACAGGAGAGAAAACTCAGGCCGCTTCTAACAGTTGTAGCTATTGATAAGAATTTTGCAAGGTTTCTGAAGAGTGGGCATATGCTGGACATTTTAAGGCAGATTCTTCAAGTCAAAACAGACACAGGTTTGGCTTTCCTATATACCAGTTATTTCCCTAATAGGCAGGGCCTCAGTTCAGGTCAAAATAAATAGTTTTATATGTGGAAAATTCAGTTGGTGTAGCGGTTAAGGTGCTGTCCTATGCCAACTGGGTGACCTTGAGGCAGTCACTCTTTCTCTGCCCAACTCACCTCACAGGGTGGTTGTTGTGAAGAAGATAAGAAGAGGAAGGTGTCAGTTTGTCCCCTTATATTCTTCGTAAAAATAATAAAGAAGAGAAAGAAAGAAAGAAAGAAAGAAAGAAAGAAAGAAAGAAAGAAAGAAAGAAAGAAAATGAAAATGAAAATGAAAATGAAAATGAAAATAATGAAAATGAAAATGAAAATGAAAATGAAAATGAAAATATCCCAGTGTCTCTGCCACTGTGTGTCACACTATGTTTGTTGACATAAAGATGTTAGTGTTGTAACTATCTGGGCTGGTTACTCTCTCTCTCTCACTCTCTCTCTCTCTCTCCCCCCCCCCCAAACTCACCTCACAGGTTGTTGTTATAGGGAAAAAGAGAAGGGGAAGGAACATTAGCTGTATTTGCCTCCTTGAATTAAAATCTAATAAATATATAAATGATGATAAAGGAATATCTAAGGACAGTCCTAGGAGGAGGAATTATTGTGTTACAAAATAGATGGGAGACTTTGATTCTATCTTTTCGAATATCTAGATCTCAAATCCCCTGCTGTAGTTCACTTAAAATAATACTTATGATTCAAAAGCATTAATTACATTACTTAGTGATCCAATGAATCTGATTGTCTAAAAATGGCTTGTGACCACTTGCTATTACTGACTCCCCTTTCTAGAAAAACCAGAATGTTGACTTCCACTCTTCTGTTATAAAGCAATACTAATCAAATAATAAATGTATAATTCTTGTCTTTATTATTCTAAAATAGTATCTTGGGGAGTGTTTTATAAGCTTCTGCAAAGCTGTGAATTTTGCTATTTTATCACTTTCTTCCCAAGCCATAGGTTTGTTTTAAAATTGCTGAAAGATTTTAAGCACAGGAGAAACACCAATTTTAATCTGAAACAATAATGCAGTAGCAAGGGAGCTATAGCTGAAAGTGCATAACCATGTGTCTATCGGAGGTAATTTCAGTTTAATTGCATCTGAAATTGATGACCAGTTAACAAACACAAAGGGCTTATAATGGCTTCATGCGAATATCCATAAAATTCACTTTATGGACAAGTGTCTAGGAGAGACTTCCAATTTCAGCAACGCAGGCCATTTGGGCTGGTAGATTAGTCTTTTGTGAATAGTGGCACACCAGCAGTCTTCATTTCCAATGCTTCTCCTTTATGTCTGCTTGTACAATGCCAACTTACAATCAACTTTTCAGAACAAGGACTTTTAGCCCTCTCCAAATTTAACCTTTGATTAGAAAGACTGTTCCTTGGTAGCAGAGCCATCTCAGCAGCATCTATGTTTGCAAACCATTTAATGCCAGAGCTAGTTTTCATATAGTCTACAGTAATCTAGAATGTAATGTGGACTTTCTAGATTATGACTGATATTACTAAAAGTTGGACATTGTTACTAGAGGTGCTTCATATGGCAATCCTTTTTGGTCATACCAAGACTTCTACTGGGTATCACCGGAAATATGTAATTAAGGAACCGAAGTATTTTCTATCTATCTGTTAGAGCAGGGGTGCCAAACTCAATTTCATTGAGGGCCACACCACATCAGGGTTGTGTTTAACCTTGGGAGGCTGGGGTGGGCATGGCCAGCGTGGGTGTGACCAGCTCAACAACATTCATGTCAGGGGTGCCTGTGGTGGCCTGAGTGCTCTGCCAGAGAAAACGGGCTCCCAAGCTCCATTTTCACTGGCAGAGGCACCACAGGCTGTGCTTCACTGTTTCCAAGGTGGCTCCGCAGGCTAGATCTAAGCAGATCCCATGGGCTGGATCTGTCCCATGGGCCTTGAGTTAGACACCCCCATTTTAGAGCAACGATTGCCTAATAATGAGTTCTATTCTAAATTAACTGATTTCTTCAGAAGTGTTCATGTCTTTTGCTAACTAGTTGCATACCTAATAGCAGGCAGAATGAAATAACAAGCCACCAGGTCCTAGGTTGAGAAGCAATAATTTTTTTTCCAAAGCTTCTTCCCAGTTCCCGTGGCTTCCTATGATGAGGTAATTTGAAATATTTTCAGATTTGTTCCATCAAATGATGTACCATTAAACCATTTCAAACTGTGTTTTGTCAAAATAGAGTCAACTGATCAATTTCATGACATATACGAGTGTTTTGTTCACATTAAATAAAACATGTTGTCTATTTCATGGATTCCATCTGGTGCAATCAGACCAGCAAAGGGTTATTTTATATGCTTCTCCAATCTCATGTTTTTTCCATATTATTTTCTATTTTCCAGCTCATATTACTTTGATCTTGATTCATGTCTTTTAGTTTCCATGTATTCAGAAAGTCTATTTGTACCAATATCTATGTTCTGCTGTTTCCACAATAGGAATATTCCATAATTGAAATATGGAAAGAGTTTGTTTCTAATCATCGTGGGACAATTTGAATTTTGTTCACCAAATGACATTCCTTTTTCAGTAGATTCAATTCTGATGTTTCATGTTTAAACTACCAGATCTGCAAAGCAATCACATCCTGGCCAGTTTCCTGCACTCTCTTTTACCCAGTTGGATTGCTTTTTGAATATACTCATAACAAAGAGGGATTATTGTTATTTTGATGACTTGTGACAATGTCAGCAAGACAAGCAACTGAGATGCAGCCATGATAGGTCATGCTTCAGTGACCAGCTGTAATTATGTACATGTTGAAAACACTATCAGACAACATGCTGAGATACACTAATACTTTGAAAACAATTGTCCTTAAGCAGAACACTGTGCAAACTGAGGGAAAAATAAAGTGGACAAAACCCGCTCGTTTTAAGGCAGCTACAGTGTGAATATGAATATAATAAAGGTTCTTGACTGGTAAAACCAATAAAAGGTCTGAAAATAACAAGTAGATATGTGGCATCTATTTCTCTGTATTTAAATTTCCCAGTTCAATAGTACTATTCAGCAGTACTATAGTTTGTAGTACTGTTACAATATTATAGTACTGGGCTGTTGTAATGGACTACTGGACTACAGCTGGACTATTGTAATTCACTCTACATGGGCCTACCTTTGTAGAGCATTCAAAAGCTATAGCTGGTGCAGAGTGTTGCAGAATGGGTAGTTTTTGGGGCCTCAAGAATGGCCCTTGTGAGACCACTGCTCCATGAGCTGCCTTGGCTACCAGTCTGCTTCCTGGTGCAATTCCAGATGTTGGTGGTCACCTTTAAAGCCCTTCATGGAATGGGTCCAGGTTACTTGAGGGATCATCTCAGCCCAGCGGGACGAGGGTTGGGTTCTACTTACCTTTACTACCGGTTTGCATCGCACCTGTGCACACTCTTCTGTGCATGTGCAGAAGCTTCTGCACATGTGCAGATCAACTTTGATGATGTCCGGATCAGTGGGTGGAGCCTCCTGCCAGTTTTACTACCGGTTCTTGCAAACCCGTCCAAACCAGAGACAACCCACCACTGGCCTGTACCCCTTGTGCCAGCAAAGGAGGCATGTTGTGAATCCTGTCAGTCCAATTATTCCAGCTGGAAGGGTCCAGGAGGATGGCTTTCTCCACTGTTGCTCCTACTCTCTGGAACATCTTGCCCCCACAATGTGAGGTTGCCCCCAACTCTCCTATCTTTCTGTAAGGGCCTAAAGATCTGGCTTTGCCAGTCAGCTTGGAGTCCCAGTGAGGGAACAGAGCAATGAAGGTGGTTGATTGAGTAACAACAGATCCCACCTCTCACCCCACTCCACCCCCAACCTCCCCATGCGTCTTTGGTTTTAATGTTTGATTTTAATTTTTTATCTTAAAATTAGATAGAACTGTAACACACACACACACCCCAAGTTAGTCTATGGTAAAAAGGGTAGGCAATAAATTTTATAAATAAATAAAATAAATAGTAACAAATATTTTACACAAAAGACTTTCCATAAAATATCTTAGCTGCCACACTCAAATCTCAAGCAGAAAACATACATGTTTTGGCATAAGCTCACCACATTACAGAATATCGAGTACTGCTTAAATGTGAGTTTTATATGTGACAAATCAATTATCTATGAATGGATAACCCATAATATTTGAATTGATTATATGCAAATGGTTTATCCCAAAACCAGAAAACTGAAGCTATGATGATGTCACTCTATATATATTATACATTTAAAAATCTTCCTTTATTGTCATAATGCCCTAGTATGATGTTATTACAAGCTAAAATACAATACCCTTTTTAATTTTTTGTTAAGGAGAGAATTCAGAGGAGAACTATTTAGGAAGCTTGATATTAATATAATTTACAGCCATTCAATAGCAATAGCACTTAGAGTGATAACCGCTTTACAGTGCTTTACAGCTTTTTCTAAGTGATTTACAGAGTCAACATAATGCCCACAACAATTTGGATCCTCATTTTACCCACCTCAGAAGGATGGAAGGCTGAATCAACCTTGAGCCTAGTGAGATTTGAACAGGCAGCCGGTAGGCAGCAGAAGTAGCCTGCAGTACTGCACCCAACCACTGCGCCACTGCGGCTCATTACACCTTCAAAGGTGTAATTGAAACATAGGCTTGGTTTTTTTTAAAAATGCTATCTATCACTGGCTTTAATATAGATGGCCAAATGGTAAATATGGATAGAACACTAATGGGCAGGAAAAGCAACTTTGTAATATGTAGGGACAAAGTATAGAATATTTAGTTATTATTGTTCTTAAGCAGATTATATTATTACTCAGTTACCATGCCCTACTTTTCTGCATTGTAATTCTTGCAGGCTCTCTGGTGTTCTTGTAGAATTTTTTGTAAAGCAAGAAGCAGAAAAGCCTACTTCTGATCCAAGAGTCTTTAGTATAAACCGGAGAAAAAAACATAACATAAACTATCACATTATCAAAAGACAAAGCATGGATTAAGCTGGAAGTAGTGGAGAAAGATGCATTTCTCCTTATCCCTGTGAATTTCTAATGAAATGAGCTCCATTCAGAAGTAACATATACATGAATTAAGCAAATCTGTATGAGTGTGGAAAACCAAAATCAGAACTGAACTTATAGAAAAGATAAGTAATTGGAAGAACAATATAGTTCCCATTTTTTAAAGTATAAAAAGCCTAAACCACCTTGAACATTAACAAAAAGGGGGGGGGGAAATCAGGTGGAATGGAAAAAAGATCTGGGAATTTAATTTAGCATATGAATAATTAGAATAACTTGCTATTTCATTCTAAAACAGTCTATTTGCTGTTGAAGCTTCCCCAAATGAATAACCACACTAAACTTAAGACATACACATGTAAAAGGTTATTTGAAAGAATTATCAGTGTAACAGAAAATATCTTAATCAGTTGAGAAATTAGTTTCAACATTAGCATAAAGAAAAAGCTAAAATGCTTTTACTATGATATTCTATTCACACAAAATGTGGGATTTGTGATTGTGCCCTGTCTCTGAGGTAATAAGCTGCTTCAGTGATTGTAGGGAATTTACTGAATCATGAACTGGGTCCTTCGAAGTTTCATATGTTTTGGCTGAATGTATGCCCATTTGAAAGACTTATTTTTACACATAATGCTTCAAAATGATCCTGGCAGATAATTCGTTTTTGGCTGTCAGAAGTACCCCTACAGGGATTTCTGTGTCAGCCACTATACGGTACATACATAATGAAATGTCTAACATGTAAGAAATTTTACCAGTATCACAGAACAGGCTCCAATGCAAAATGAAATATGGATGCTAATCTTAAAAAGCAAATAGTCCTACAGAACTAAGGATTTAGTGTTTGAAGACAAAAACACTATTCCACAGACAAATTCAGTTATGACCAGTTTTCCAAATTTTGTCAATACAGTATGCATCAACATCATGGATAAACAAAACTTGTACAACAGATACTATATAACAGCAGTTTAACCCTCTTAATGAAACTATAAAATATAGTTCATAAATTATCCAGAAGATAGAGATATTAAGTTTCCAAAAACCCATTACTGGTCATTTTGGCCTGATTCAATCACACTGAGCTAGCAGGTATTCTTTTTATCTTTTATCTTTCAGGAGTTGATCACTTACTTTTTCTCCAAGGACATAAACATATTCTATTAACCAGTCATCTAAAACTTCTCCATGTACCTTCTATGAGATCATGCAATGGATACCTTGAGGGATCATTATCTTGGAAGATTTTGTTGGATTTATGCTTGGCAGCAATGAAAAATGCCTTGTGCTTCCTGATTGGTACATTGGTATGAATTAGGTATCTAATAATTAGTATAATGTTCAGATTATTTAAAAGTGAAATAAATCATGGACACTCCAGAACATCCATAAGAATACCAGCAGAGCATCAGATAAATGTCAAGAAACAAACAGAGTTATTTAAAATGGAAGGTTGATAGTACTGTATCTGTTCTCACAATGAACTAGTTAGTTCTATATCGTTTAAACACTCTACCTGAAAGACAAGTCATATTTAAGTTAAAGAAGTCATGTAGATTGTTTACAGCACGTTAATCAATCATCTTGCCTGAAGGACTATTTGACTAGAATCAATGTTATAAAATTTATACAGTGGGATATTATTTATAGGATCATATTCCGCTAGAAAACTCATTATTTTTGTTGACTCTTGACCTATTCCTGGGCCCAGTTCATAGCACTGTCTTAGTGGCTATATGTGTTTGAGCATTCATGTGTGCGTATCTGTTGTTTAGCATTGTTTAGGATGGATTTTAAACTGTATAAATAGAAAATAAATGAATAGAAACAACCTTGATTCTATGTAAGAATATGTAAGATAAATATCTATAGGGAAGAACAGACCTATAATCATGAACATGCCAACAATCCATGCACCTTTGTATCTTCCATATATAACATGAAGACTCTCCAAAAGGTAGGACCAAGCTATTACCATAAGCAAATGGAACTAATCATATAAAATAGAATGACTTGCTTGTAAATCCAAGCCAAGCAACACTAAAACAGAATAAGTGAACCTCTGCTGGAGTTGTATTATTTCAGGAGTCATACTGCTAGGTAAAAGGACAGAAACAGGGGAAGAGAAACTACTGCTCCTGTTCCCTCTTCACCGTGGATAGTGCCAAAGGCATGCCAGGGCTATTCCGGGATAAATCAGGAAAACATTCCAACCTCTAAGGTCTCCAATTTTCCAATTTGAAAAATTATGTAATTATGACACAATACAAACATTATGTAAGTTGGAGCTGGCGTACTTCTTTCACTCTCATTGGAACGAATACAAAAGAAAATATAAAGGGATTTTTTTCCTCCTACATGACCATTAAAAGTTAGAAAGGAAAAATAAGAAATAGAATATAGAAATGTTGACAAGGCTACAAGTGGCTCTTGTCCCACGCTTGAACTGATCAATTTAACAAAATAGAACACAAAATCCAAGGTGGATGAATGTTAAAGAAGGTACAACTAGTCTTCAATTTATAACTGTTCAGTGACTGTTCAAAATTACAACAGCACTGAAAAAAAAATGACTTATGGCTATTTTTACATGAGCATTGCCATGTCCCCATAGTCACATGATCAACATTCAGATGCTTGGCAACTGACTCATATTTATGAGATCATATGTGATCAACTTTTGTGACGTTCTTACAAGTCAATAGTGAAGATTCATTTAACAACTGTATTAATAACTTAATTGCCTGATTCATTTAACAACTGTGGCAAGAAAAGTTGTAAAATGGGGCAAAACTCACCTAAAATCTGTTTTGCTTAACAACAGAAATTTTGGGCTCAGTTGTGGTCATAAGTCGAGGACTACATGTACACTGGAGAAATTATCCTGTATAACTTTGATGTTAGTTCCATGTAAATCATTACCAAAATTAACTTGCATAATTACTGTCTTTTCTGTGTGTAATAATTTTGGAATTCCAATTTCTTAAGATGTAGCCATTTGAGCCTGCTTTCCAAAACAGACTTGCAATTCAAAACTCATGATTTGGGTTAATTTAAGCACTTATTTCCCCCTTTCAATTATTTGCAGTGTTCTTTTTCCACCATCACATTAAAGTGGCATATGTCAACAAAAAAGGAAATGATTTACTGAAAGTTGTATGTCGTTTTTCAGACAGTGTGATGGCACCCATAAAAAAGTGAGTGAACTGATAGTTTCTTTCCTGAGATGTATATAAAATTACGTCCGTGAAGGTCAGATTAAATTTTGAGGAAGTAAAATATATTGCCAGCCATATTTTATGCTCTTACTTTGAAATCATACATGATTATTATGTACTACACCTTGTCCAGAACTAGTTTCGATAATTTCATTATCTGTTTCATCTTAAAACTAAACAAACAAACAAAATAGTTATAGATCTATTTTAGGATAGCCTCTGATTCTGCTGAATTTTAATAAAAGGCTGTTTATTTGTGTAGGAAATAAATTTAAAATAGGAAATTTGTGTGGAAAAAATGTGTAAATGTTTCTTTTTCATATTTAAGTAATTAGATATGATGAAAGTTCAAAATATGGAACTTTAACCAAATGTTCTAATAGGCTGTTTCTATTATCCAGATATATTGTATTTTTATTTTGGTGGAAATTGTATTGATTAAAAAATGAGATTTGCAAACTTAATGTCCTTTAAAAGGATCATCCAGGATTGGGGCGGGGGGGACCAGTATTCTGCAGTCTCCTCATGAAAAACAACCATCCAGAACACATGTCGGCAACCTTTCCTCTTCTCCTTATTCCGAGAGTTTCCAAAGAACCAGTCAACCTACTAGTTTCTTCGTTGTTGCTGCAGTCATTGATTCTACTTTTATAGAGCTATCTTTCCTGAAGTCCAAAATTATATTAAAAAAGAATGAATTCCCTCAGCCATGCCAAAATTGAGAAAATTATGGAGAAAAAAACATTTATTATACTTGTATAACCTTTTTTATTCAATGGGAGATGAAGACCTATATCAGTGATGGCGAACCTTTTTGCCATCGCGTGCCAAAAGCGGGGGGAGGGCGGGGGGGTTGCGCACATGAGTGCCCACACCCATAATTCTATGCGCCCCACTCCTGCGTATGTGTGCATGACCCTCCCCATGCTTCCCTTGCTTTTGGCACGTGATGGCACAGCAGGCTCGGTAGGCCCATTTTTCACCCTCCCCAGGCTCCAGAGCCTTTCTAGGA